>JAVSBU010209409.1:0-12067 GCA_033118015.1 Loricariichthys derbyi
AGTCTTCTCCATGCTTTGCAAGTGGGAAAACCTTAAAAATCAGCAGTGTATCAAATACTTGTTCTCCCCACTGTATATTGTACCAGTAATTCCACTGATGTGGTAAATTCAGAGATATTCAAGAGCTTTCAGAACTCATATCCCATTAAGCCAAAAGGCACCCTTTGCAGGTGACTGTCGTGTAAAAGGTCAGAGCGTTGTTCATTAAGGGTTATAAGGCTTTTACCGTTGTGCCTTGGGCTCACTTTAAAGACACCGGTTGACCTAACGCACGTCTTTGGAAGAGATGTGGAGAACATGCAAACTCCACACAGCCAGCCTGGGATTCAAACAGAAGTCTATGAGGCGACTGCTGCCTTGAAATCATAAAGAGCCTTATATTTTAAAGAGGGGTCTGGACGGGTGCTACACGGGCACAATTGGCTCACGTCTGAGGGGAAGGAGCGTCGGGCAGAGATCTCTCCAGCACCATCACATTGGCCCCACAGGCAGGTCTGAGAACACAGGAAGCCTCCATGTGGGTGTCGTGCCTGTGGTGGGTATTTTCTTCACAGTGTCCTGCCCCCTTATTGCGATTATTGTACTGGGGTGACATTTGAGACAGAGGTGAAATGGAAACGTGTGCGTCAGCAGCAGCAAAATGCTCCACCCTGCTAAATTCCAAAGGTTCTCCCTGTGCGTATATCATATATTAGAACAGCAGTACATTTATCGAGCAGCTGGGAAACATCCACTTCCTCGTTAAAAACGTTTATATAACATTGTCGTTACGTCTACGTCTGACGAGAAAGCGTCTCGGCCCGATGCCCCGACTGAACTCACACTCCGCCCGGGTGAGGCGGGCGTCCGTGGCGCGAGCATGTCGCTCAGAGTGCGCTTGAGTAGGTCCGTCAGTGTTTGGGGTGCTTGATCCAATTCCGAATCATCCATTTCTGTCCCGAGCAGCGCTGCATGACCAGCCGCAGTCCAAAACTCGCGTCCTTAGACATTTCCACCTCCAGGCAGCGTCCTGTGTCCCGGTTTATGATGGGCCCATTCTGAAAGGACATCACAAAGACAAATCTATTATTATTAAAAGTATGAGTTCGAACTGTGCACACAAGGCCAGATGTTTCATTCCAACAATCTCATTTTTTTGATAATTTTTTTTGTTACCTAGGCCAAGCTGCCACTGTTGGGTCCATGAGCAAGACCATTCACCCACAACTGAATCAATTCTAAGTCGCTCTGGATAAGGGCATCTGCTAAATACCATAAATGTAAATATATATTAATAAGTACTATCCTAAACTGAACCTTGCAGTAAACAAATAAGCCCCATATATCATTCAATAAACCATTTTTGTTGAACATCTTCATGCTTTTGTCAGTTTGACCTTTTGCTATCGACTGTATGTGTGAGAAGCTATACAAATATCTTTAAAGTCGCCAGATATGTACAAATATATTAAAAACTCTCCAGTTTCCACTGTACAACAGACGACATCCAGAATATGATATGTGATTGAGTTATAAAGAAAATGCACGTCATATATAAATGATGCACATTGGCAGATTTTTGCATCGCAATACGTTGTCATGATGCATCGTTACACCCTTTGTTAAGTGCTTGCATTGTGTGAGAAGATCACAGCGTCTGCTACATAACTAACTGTACCAGCAAATAAACTAATAAAACACTAATTGTCTTCTCAGTGGGTTCTCATTCAGTGGGAAACCTGGAAAAAAATATGTAAACCCTTGTGGCAGCAGTTGAGGTATTGGGTTATTAAGAAGGTACAGCAATCAAACCCACTGAGACCTAAATATTGGGCTCCCAAAGTGCATCCTGGGATTTCTTCTCACGACTCAGACCTGCACCAGTTTAACTGTTATGTCTAATAAACCAGCACCACCTTTATAATAGAGCTGTTGCTCTTTCGTACCAAGAGGAAAAAGTCGAGCTGTTCCCACTAGAGCTGTTCTAGTCTCCTGGATTAGATCTGGCAGCTGGGCATGGGGTCATGAGCACGAACATGTACTTGACCTTCTCTACTGGATGTCCAAATTGTATCAACACCTCTGGGATTATACATTTTGGGACACAGCCTTCGTCTTCCCTGCTTGAAAGGAAATGTTGGCTCTGATCTGCCCCTTAGTGGACTCACCAAATGGCTCATTTTCCTCTGTACCTGTGTGAAATCCCAAAGTCTCTGCGATGGTCTCGATACGCCTTCACATTTCTTTAAGCTGGGCGTTCGACCCCGGCCGTCGTCTATCAGGCATTTGGTGTCAGGCAAAAAGGTGGTGGAGCCAAGAGGCCCTAACTGCAGCAGCCCCTCTGTAGAATACCTCGCTAACTGAAACACATAACAAGAAAGAAAGCAAATGCTGTTATAAAATATAGAGGTACATTAGAAACGTCAAAGTTATCGTGGTAACAACGGCTGTGTCTGAATTCTTATTGCTTGACGATAAGAGAAACCGTAATTTCATGCTCTGTGTTTCACTAATCTACGTTTTATTACAAATCGCTTCCAGATTCTCTCTTGATAACCTGCTTTTATCATCGGACTCATCACGTGCAAGTTTACATGAAATGTAAACTTACTGACGAGTATTTACGTGTATTTACCACAAGAAGTTAAAGTAGCCAGCCAATGAGACATTTACATTGGATTTCTTCTTTTAACGTTTTAGCACCTCTTTTTTATTGGTCCCTTTTAAGGCTGACTAGGGTTCCTTGTAGCATCTGGGCACCATGTGGAATATTTGATCAAAAAAAATTGCAGTATTCTGCTGTGAAACATCGTTCAATCTTTATTAATGAAACCAAAAGAGAAAGTAGAATTATGAAAATCATTGAAAGTCACAAATTCATTGTTATTCAGCTTATTTTAATGTTATTTTGGGGGTCCAGTATAGGAACGGACTGTCGTCGCATGCGCGCTGTGTATTCTGGGATAGGTTACCCAACCCAGCCACCTTGACCGGGAAAAGTAGGGAACAGGATTGAATTATTTCAGTGCAGCTTCTGAAAGTGTGGCGCTGTTTAGCTCCTCAGAAATCATTATTAGACTGAACAAATTCTATTTATCCCAAAGGAGGCAATTAGCCGCTACACATATCAGCAGGCATCCATCACTTTATCATCAACGCAGCATGACAATCACTACAGGGAGTAGGGCAAGAGGTGCAGTTTATTAGTCTGGTTCTATTTATTGCTTTTAAACAAAAATGTAACTAAAATCATTTCCCTATTAAAATTATTAAGTTAATCATATGAATGTCTAAATAAAACTCTTTGATTTGTTCGCAGACATGAGCCGGAGGCGAGTGCCATAGATAATCACAGCTCTGAGATTATCCACAATAACACACAACCTCGAGGGTTCTATTGTTTTTATACACTTTTTTCTACATCAAAATAAACAAACTAAATAAATCAAAGAAGTCCTGAATTTGATACTGAATATGTAACGAGCGCTGCCGCTTTCCACATGGAAGCGTGGATAAGTGGGGTGAGGCACACCAGCCTCGCCCATAGTGCTGTCGAGGGAGTTAGGGACAGAGGTAACACCCCCTCTTTGGGGGCAGTGTAGAGCTTGGAGGCTCGAGGTACAACAAGGTTAAGATGGACAGGTCAGGGAAACTGCCCTTCTGTGCCCTTGTGTGGTTGTCCGGCCCATGTTCGGACAGAAAGGGTCACACGGCAGCAGCCAAGAGCACCCCCCGTAGGTGGCTGTCCAGCATGGTGGTCCAGACGTAAAGGAACAACACGCCCATTGACTTCAGGAGGTGAGGTTACCGCAGGACCGTGGCGTCACCCACTCCCTGTGCCTCCTGCCGTACCTCCCTCTTTTCCTACATGGTTGTTAGGCAGGGATCGGTAGAGTCACGTCTCCCTCCAGGCATGACCTCGTCGTCTTGTGCATTCTAGCTCCCGCCAGTCCCGAGGGTTAGCCGGTAAGGTCTTATTTAGTTATGGTTGTTAGTGTACTGGTTTATTTGATTTGCATTCTGTTATGAGTTAATAAATCTATCACATTCATGAAGCTGTCTGCATTTGGGTCCTTCTTTAACATCTCGTAAAAATAGTAGGCCCACAAGAAATGAGTGGTTATTATGCAACGGTAACAATTCCATATTGAGTTATTTGTGTACATCATGTGATTGTGTGCATAAAGCTTGTTGTTACTTAGCAACACATCAGCTGATTGACACCGTTTTGGTATCAAATTTGTGTTCTTTTTGCAAATACCAGCATGGTGACAAATCCCCTCAACCAATCCTACTGTAAAGTCGAAACTAAGCATTGTATAATATCGTATATATCATCTTAATCCCAGAGAGCGGTGTCCCCTCTGCGTCAGCCTCTTATCGAGCGTGGATGACTCGGTACGGAAAAGACGCCTCCCTGTAACGCTCAATAATTCAGCTGAAAGTCAATATTGGATATGAGCTGCAGAGGTCAGTTGGCAGTCAAATGGAAGTTAAGCTCATCCTATTGTGTGCTGAAGAGAAAGAAACGATCACTCAAAGCAAATCAACATAAACGCTGAAACAAAAGTGCCCGCGGCTTACTGATTACCCATGAAATCCATCTGCTAGCACGCGAACAGGTTACGCACCACGCGGAGAGACGCTCTATGGAGCAGCATTGGCACTTTAATTTGTTCTGTGTGTCGCTTCCAAGCTTTGTCGGAACGGTGAGAGCGTATCAGATGGAGTACGAAGAGGTATGGAAAGGTTAATGTACAGCCGCTGATGGAAGATTAACTATGACAGGGCCATCAGGATCATGTGTGCCTTTTTTTAGGTAATGACTTGCTGGCTCTGTGCTATTACATGACTACTTACTAAAGAAGACATTAATCAGACGCAGGATTCTTAATTATTTTTTTCCCTGCCTGGAAGGAAGGAAACTATATAATACTACCAAGAACTGAAATCGATCGCTAAAATGATAGTTAATAATATAAAATCACTCTGCTGCAGTTTTCAGCAAGACAAAAACAGACTACAGACCCAAATGACACAAATAAATATAATTATTTAAGTTGATTAAATGGGTTCCTACTATATATATCCTACATCCTACACCCTATGTAGTGCACATTGTGAAAACACATTTACCTTTTTTGACATTGTGACTTTTATTCTAGAAGGATTATCCCTGACCACACCCACTTTACAGAGCGATGCAAAGTTTCTGTCATGACTACAGTGTACAGAGAGAGAAAAAGATGGACAAAGAGAGAGAGAGGCAGAAAGAGAGAATGATAGAAAACTGTATCATATAACACAAATCATTACTGAAATGCACAGCTACAAAGGGAATAGACATTAGCTGGGATATTTCCCTCAGGACCGGATTACTCTCACTGCTGAATCGCATTACTGAGAGAGACAGAGAAAGAGAGAGAGAGAGAGAGAGAGAGAGAGAGAGAGAGAGATGGGGGTGGTGTTGGAGAGACAGACCGACAGTAGTCAGACAGATTCAGAGTTACGAGAGGGCATTCAGGGCTATTTAACCAGCAAATGGATCCTGCATGTTCAGCTGATGCTATTCTGACAGCAGATAGAGAGCTCATGCAAAAGTTTAGGTGGCTCTGGACTAATAAATTTGCTGACATTTTTCACACTTAAATATGACAAATTACTGCAGTTGCTCAATACGTACAGTATAAAACAGAAAAATATCGAGACTCAACTTGGATTCATACAATTCGAGACACGATTTGGACTTGCATATTAGAGCCTCTTGACTGGACCTAAACACTAGACGTTCTAATGACTGTGGTAGCCTAGTGTTTAAGGAACTGCGCTCTGGACCAGAAGGTCCAGGGTTCAAATCCCACCTCTGTCAAGCTACCACTGTTAGGTCCTTGAGCAAGTCCATTAACCTACAATTGCTTAGATTGTAAGTCGCTATGCATAAGTGCGTCTGTTAAATACCATAAATGTAAATGTACTTGATGTTCCTAGGATGGCTGAACCTGGTTTGTCTCCTGCTCCCCAGGAAATAAGGTGGATGGAGACACTGAGCTTAGTCTGTTCCTCCACATTGAGCCTTGACATAAAAGTCAGCAGTCATGTGGTATCAAGATGGATGTACTCGTTGGCTTAAGGCTGTCCTCCTTCAATTCAGAAAACCAGAGGGAAGAACCCGTGCTGATGTTCCACCACAAACAAGCCCCGAATCATAATAATAGTAACTGAGCAATCAGGATAAAAGCAGACATAGACTAAATCTGTGGCTCATGTGAAATATTTTTGTCCAGTTTTTATACAGTGATAAAGAACAAAACAAGACTGATCCACAGTGATCCCAGTGCAGATTATGAACAGATGGACGTCTTACCTGAGACGACATGCCGTGACATGGGTAAAGAATGGCTCTGTTATCATCTTCTGATCCCTGATCCAGGCAATAACCACTCGCTTTACTGTTCCTCACCTATGAGCACACACACACACACACACACACACACACACACACACACACACACACACACACACACACACACATGAATAAATAAAAGTGAATAAATAAACCCGTTTTCCACTTACCTTGATTACTCCAGTTTGCAATCAATAATTGGAAAACTAAATATCACAAAATGTTTGTTCCCCTGTTTATGTCATGAGCTGGAAAACACAGGAAACAGTCATATGTGTGTCCTGAACTGGACGTCGGTCCATCGCAGGGCTCCTAATGGTCGCTGCCTGCTGTTGCAGGAGCTCTCACCTCTCCGTACGTGATGGTATTGTTATAGATCCTCATCTCCGGATAAACGTGCTGCAGGTACCAGCGGAAACTCTTACACTTGAGTCTGTTCCTCAGAGCCACGCGCTCGGAGACGTCGCCGAAATCCACGCCAGGATTCTGCAACAAATCAAACAACGCAGCCAAAGAGTAAAACAACGCTGAGAAATCTCCTCTGATCACCTTATTATCACTGAGACAAACTGCATTCAAGCCTTCGTTCTATAGGTTCAGTTTGTTCAACATCTTTGTTCTGTTTCCGCTCTCTGACTCAACCTGATGTTAACAGACTTTGTTTTGTTTCCACTTTTACATTTTTTCTGGGGCAAATGTTGGTGGATTTCTACAAAAAAACATTAAATAGGAGCAAACAAAAATGAGGAATCCACACATAAGCATGATAGTACACTTGGGAAATGCTGTATGAATGCAAAGGCTTGTAAAAACATAGATAAGAAGACGGATGATACGGCCACATCATCAGCAGGAGGGGGTCTAGTAGTTACTGGAGCAGCGTAGGTATTTTACTCATTAGAAATGAATTAGGATTCGTTCTCAGAATTCACTATCAGGGGATGCATTACAGATAAATGCAAAGTCTTAGACCACCAATAGATTAGATAAATCAGTGTTTCAGCAATGGTATAAGGAAAAAAATTATAGCTGAGTAGAATAATATGGAAGGAGTCCATTCATCAATATTGTGCTATATGTGGTCATTATACCTTTGTTAAAACAACACATCTTATGATTTAGTGCAGTACTGTAGATCCACCTCGTTTTGCATTTTTTCGGGCACGATTATATGGCTGTGAAATCCCAGCATGCATAATTATCGCACCACCTCTCCCTCATACATATGAATCTGAGAGAGGACATAAAGTACGTTTGATTTACGCATTCCCTTCAATTAAACAAACATCTGGGTAATTAGCGCCAGCCAGTGCAGCAGCATCACATTTACACCTCACAAAACCAAGTGCTTTACATGTAGCATTAGTTATCTACAGTAATACGTCATTAGATGGAAATACTGCTTAAAATTAGTCATACATAATCTTTACGTGTGTGTGTGTGTCTGTCACCCGAGACCTCCACTATTCTTTCATTAGCTGAGATGCCACACAGCTCATCAGCTTTTTAATTACAGGCACTACCATGTTAGCAGAGTGAAGGATTACGTAATTGATGTGGAGTAATCACTGCGACACCGTATCCTCCCCGGTCACAAGTTAATTACTCTTTTTATTTTTAATCCCTTTGTTATTTACCTCCCTGCACAAGCACTACGTCAAGCTCTCTCTCTCTCTCTCAAGAAAGTGCTGTCTGAATTTCCTTACTTATTGGCTCCTTACTTAAACGTCTATATAAAACAATAATTAGCGAATGCTGAACCAGTCACGAGAAAGCTGAATTTGGTGCTCACATTCATGGGGATGTTCCAGGCCATGTAGACGTGGGATTTGTACTCGTCCATCCAGACCTCGGCGGCTCTCAGCGCGTTGCGTTTGGCGTAGTAGTCGATGTCGTTGTTGTAAGGCTTCTTCGTGCGTTCGATGTGGGCCACCCGGGCGCAGGGTAGAACCTCCATACTGCCCCCACACTGCCACACCTGCAGAGAAAAACAGGGACTTTACACTCTTTATCTTTATCAGCTGAATTTGGATATTCCCACTTCCCCTCGTCTGCATCCTGCCATCCCCTCCACCAAGGTCCAGCGAGCACCACTGTACAACTTGCAGCCTCTTCTTTTCTCTGGTGGTTCTAACTTCTACAGTGACAGAAAGCTACTTTTGACGCATCCATATATCATCTATGCCAAGGCCTCAATTAGCTGACGGGGCTACGGCTCCCTGTGAGGCTACAATAGTTCTCATTTTTTAGATATATCAGTCGCATTAATTATTAAACTTTTGCAGAAACATTGTTTAGTAAGTGTTTCCTTTAAATTGGCCAATTAGCTCAGACAGAATGATTTAGCAATTTAATGACTTTCAGCTCTGTATTATTTCAGCATTTATTTTACGAGGGAGTTTTATGTGAGGAGCTGCAAATTAAAACACTTTGTAATTTAATTGTTTTTTTTTTCAGGATTCATATTCAGACTATTTATATTTCACTTGAGAATTTTAGACATGTTTCAGCTGCTAACCTTGATGATTAGTTAGATTATAAAGTCCACAATACCTGAAAAAAGCAAGTTCATGCTAGTTTTGACTGAAAAACTGGTCAAGGATATTTACTGTCTGTCATGCTGTCCGGTCAACTCTGCCTCGTTATTGCCTGCGAACTACGAGTCTCAGCATGCAACAGCGGGACACGTGACTCCGAGCAGCGAATCAGCAGCAAGAACCAGATTACATTCACCTGAATTTTGATTGTCCAGGTTATTTAAACTCTGAGATCGCTCTCATACTTTGCGAAGTATCGCGCCTATTCCTGTGCCTTTACTGAGTGTCTTTGTAAGTGTGTGTTTCTGGATTTGACTTCTGCTTTGATTGTACGACTTCGATTTTTGCTTTGCCCTCTGATAGTTATTTGCTCTGTTCCGGTTCTGACCTTTAGCGTGTTCTCACTACGATTCAGCCTTGTCCTTCGGTACCTTGTTGTTTTGCTACTTTGCATGTTTCAGCTTTTGCTCATGGTTGGTTTGTTTGTGCAGTGCATTAGGTTCCTTTGTGTTGCCATTAAAGTCTCGTTTTACATCCGCGCACGTCTGCCTATTCCTACAACATGTTACACTGTCACTATCAAGGCACCTGCTTTCCCGCGACCCTGACTAGGATGCAGCGGATAAGACAATGAATGTTTTAATGCATTGAAAAATGAAAAATGTAATGAATTAGCTGTGTGTTATTCTGGGACTCATATTAGTTGTTCAGCAGGAGTAAATGCACGTTTGTGTTTATATAGTGAAGGAAGTGGAAGCTTGTTAGTAAGCTGTCTTACACAACTCTTTACTCAGTTAACACCGAACACATTTTCACCTCAGCAAATCCTGAGGGTCGGTGTTTCTAAACGCAGATCAAAAGGAGCAATCTGATGAATTCAGGCTATTCAGGAATGAAGTGGCTTTGATCTGATCTATACAGTATATTCACGACTAAATGGCAGCCTTGGTAGCTGCAAACTACTTACACGCTATTTAACATATTGTATTATACCAAAGTGGGCAATATAAGACTAAGCAATGCCACAAAAGCCATTGAGGATACAGTTACTAAAGCACAATTGTGCTCATTTAAACTGTTATTATCACACCATCATCATTTTTTAACACGGGGCCACTGCACCGCCTCAGTTCAAGCCACGAATTGCTTCCACATCCAGTAGTGACCTTCTATGTTGATAAACAGGGCTTCTAAGTGTGTTGTTTTGGTTAATGCAGTGCAGTTAGCTGGAGTGTATAAACCTCTCCTATCGATCTGCTCTACTGATGGATTGGGGAAGCATTAGGGAAATCAGCTTCCCAGCATTAACACCTGTGCTAAACAGAATGCTAATCCCATTTCCTGCTGAAACACTGCTTTCTGTCGTCAGTAAAACGTCACAGTTTGTTTAACATACCTTCAGAAGGGTGATTTGATCCTTAGTGGTGACATTTCTGGTGGTTACCCTTCCCCTTACGGACAAAGGTACCGGCTCTCCCATCAAGAGGGGAGGTGGTGTAGGTGCCAGAAGGCCTGAGGTAATCGATAGGGCTATATACTGTGTAGGGTCACCGCGGTCGTCACTACTTGACATGTGTGTTAGTTACGCCTCTACTGTCTGCCACCTGCGCATAGGTCCTTCATCCAGTATCCATCCATGTATAAGGAAAGAAAACGTCTTGGCTGATTTTTATTTAGTTGTGTGTTGTGATTAAACCGTGAGGCCAAGTTCAGTCTGCGTGGTTTAGCTTTTTTATTGGATTTAATACACACTGTGCACGAGAAGAATAAAACCGTCCGCTTGCCACAATAGCGAGAAGGAAAGCTTAATAACAGTGTTTTCATTTCATCGCTCCAGTCTTCTCTTTTCACACACCCTTCGCTCCACTAAAGTTTCTGGCCACAGGCCATAAAGAAAATCATTTCACTCAGCGCTGTTTTACCAATACAAATATCCAAAAAGTTTGTTTACTCTCCTCAGGCTACACGTATCCTCCTGAGTGCAGCCACTCCATCTAAATGCAGCCTTTCATCTATCCACTCATAAATCCGTTGTAAATGGCTGCACATTCAATCAGGATCCATCCATCCATCTGTTTATCTTCCCTGTCTGTCTGTCCATCTATGCACTTGTCCTTGCAATCGTCTTATTTATTATTTAGTTATTTATTCACACTCAGATTCACCACTTTGAACTACTCATTTATGTACCCAACCACCGATCCACACAGTTAATTTATCTACATATAAATCCAGCAATCAGCTCAATATAGCTAGATGTTTACCAGTGTAGACTGTTTACCTTGGTGATTTTTGTTATCCCCAGTCTAACCCCTTACACATCCTGATCTGTCTTCACTCATTCACCCATTGCTTATTAACAATCTAGTAAAACACAACTTTCTGCTGCTTTAGGCTCCAGGGATCATCTCTGAATATCTAAACTCTGTTGACCCCTCAAGCAGATTCTGATTCAAAATCCCAGAACAAACAGAGCTGTAAAATATTAAATATTCGCTCAAATCCTGCATGTTTGCAGATGAAATGAAGGGTTACTTCATTTAAATGAGGCCACGGTTCTGTTGTTAATGATGATGGGGAAACTGCTTTGCTATTAAAGCATTTTAATTACACATTATGGAACTATGACTCACCCCGAGTGCATGTAGGCAGAGTGTAAAGGGTTATAAACTGAGCGGCAAGTTACTCACCCTCATCCCGAGTTCAATATTCTCCCCTCCATAAACCTCCATGCCTGGGTCGAGGAGCCCGATTTCTCCAAAATACTCACGGTCCACCACAAATGAGCAGCCGATCATTGCAGGGGTCCTAAATATAAAGTGGAGAGGAAAATAAATCCTAAATCTCAGAGCCACATCAAAAACAAACCAAATGAAAGTAGGTTGTAGAAGTGAAAGCGGGTAACTACACAGAGTGTATGCACAAGTCACATCCTTTAAAGAAGGTGTTTGTCAAGGGTTTATCTGCTGCTGAGAGTGTGACATCACACCACCAACAGGTGGAGACTTCCGGCGTCTACTGGATCAGCACCATGGCCAGCGGTTGGATGGCTGTAGGAACGTTTGTACCAATTTTTTGAAATATGAATGCACCAATTAACATCATTCTTCCAAAATTTCCCAGACCCCTACTGTGTGTGATTTATATA
>JAVSBU010209621.1:0-12066 GCA_033118015.1 Loricariichthys derbyi
ACTGTTATTTCCATCCAGTTGTAAATCCTCTGATGTGCCTAAGATATGGCAAAATTTTGTATTTGATTCCTGTCAGTGTTCATCCATCCACAAGGGTGTAATCACAAGATGAGTGTCCAGAGCAACAGATATGGTCACCAGTACATTGGGTGTTGCTTAATGAAACTGTATGATTACACCCTCGTTTCCTTTCCGGTTGTATAACCATATCTCCAGATAAACCATGAAATTATACAAACACTTTGCATAATACATGTAATCATTTTTGGAGCCATTTTCTAAAAAATTCTAGACTATAGAGTATAATTTAATTGTAGGTTAAATAAATTTTATTATGAAATAAATTTTTTTCTTCCTCCATCCTTGTATAGATTCCACACCGTTCTCGAGAAATTGAAAAGTGCAGAAAAATAAAGATTTATTTATGTGGGGGCGGGGCTATGATCTGGGGTTGCTGCTACAGTTCTAGGTCAGGTCCAGGTTCAGCCACATTTTGTGCACAAAGAATGAGGTCAGCTGATACCGGAATATACTGAACCACCAGGTTATTCCATCAATGGATTTTCTTCCCTGATGGCACGGCCATATTCCAAGATGATCCAATGCCAGGATTGATCAGGCTCAAATTGTGAAAGAGTGGTTCAGAGAGCATGAGACATCACCACAAAGTCCAGACCTGAAACCCATCGAGAATCTTTGAGATCTGCTGGAGAAGACTTTGCACCGTGGGTCCAAATCTCCCATCATCAATACAAGATCTTGGGGGGAACATTAAGGCAACACTGGACATAAATAAATGTTGTGACATTGCAGAAGCTTGGGGAACCTATGCCAAAACACTAAAGGCGGTCCAACAAAAGAGAGCGTATGACTTTTTTTTGGCTATGCAGTGAGTTATTTATTAATAAGAATCAGAATCAGGTTTATTAGCCATTGTTTTTAGGGACAGCATAAGAGTCCGGGGTTCAAAGCTAAAGTGTAAAGTTCATGTCTAGGTTCAAAATAAACTGCTAACTAGTTCCTATGAAGATATTTTGACTGATATTTTCACAGCGTAGAAATATTCAGGTGAGTGTTGAAACTGAAGCTAAGGTGTAAAATGGCCAGGCTTTTTGCAAAATGCTAGCTATTACGACTTGAACATTTTCCCCATCACAATTGATAAATATTCATCTAGGTCAGGGTCGAATCCAGAGATAAAGTGTCAGCTTAGGGTTTAGATAAAGCTAGCTAGTTCAGGTTTTTGAGCTTTTTTTTTTGGTGTTTTTTTGCTAGCTTTTTTGCTAGCTTCTCCCATCTAGCACGATATAGCCACTTTTTAATTTTACAGTCAAGTAACACAGTGATGCAGATACAGTCCGATTTGCCTTTTTAAAATTAAATACCTTAAATTGGTTCCATTATTTTGGTATCATGTTTCTTTCCTCTCAAACCCTGCACTGACAGCGCCATTTATGATAGTGGCCCAAATAAGAATTGAAAATATTTCTATAGGCAGCATGGTGGTGCAGTACTGCTGCATCATAGCTATGAGATCTCTGATTCGATCCCGACACCAGTCTCCACCTATGTGGAATCTCCATGTCCTCTGCATCCCAGTGGGTTTTCTCCGGGTACTCTGGTGTCCTCCAACATTCTAAAGATGTGTGTTAGGTTAATTGGTTTTTCTAATATCTGTTTGTGTGAGTGGATGAGCCCTATGATGGATTGGCACCTTGTCTAGAGTTGTTCATGCCTTGTGCCCTGTGTCACCGGCTTTCCTGTTACCCTGACTTGGATAAGACAATGAATGAATGAATAGATCATGCTCTAATTGTCAAGACAAATATTATATTGGCTTCAGGAGACTTTCCCCTGAAAAGTGTTTGCAGCCATGTGATATACTATATCATCTTACTATACCTTACATTTTTCCACCCATCGCTTGCAGTGTCCTCCATGACCTATGCAAGTACACTGCAAAAGCTGGTCTCAGATCAGTGTCTAAAAGCAGCATGATGTGTAAATCTGGGCCACGGTTGAAGCTTCATGTATTTCGGGGGGGGTGAAAGGTACTGCAGTCAGTCGCATCCTGTTCTAGGCTGCATGACAGCATAGGGACATAAACAGAATTTTAGTGTGTGTGATGGGGTGGGGGCAGTGGGTATTTTTACACAGCTGGGTCAGACTGAGCCCCCGGCCATCGCTAGTCTGCACACTGCTAATGGTGTCAGGCACTACCTGCTCACATAGAAAGATGAATACTGTCTCTCTCTCTCTCTGTTTTTATACTCCATTACTTGCGACTTCCAGTTTGCCTACAGTTAGACAATCTGCCAGAAATATGACAATATTTAGGCTAGATCACTATTCATTTTCATGTTGCTTTTTAAGCCTAGCAAGCAGCAACCACAGTCATTTTTCTACTGATAAAAATATTTCTTGGGCAAATGCACTAGATATATGCACATATATAAAATGTTTTACATGTACATGAGTAATGTAATAATAATAAGAATGATAAGAATAATATACTCCCCACTCAAAAAATGGTCACCATAAGGTGGTAAGGTTGCTTAAGGAGGTAACTTCAGGCTCATGAAGATGGTGGTGCACAAGGTTGATTAGGTTACAAATAGCTGCAGGATGTGTGAACAGGATTCATAGATTGACAAGTGGTGGTACAGTTCAGTGAATGTCTCGTTGGATGTGTGCAAAATGGGTTGCAAAGCAGATGTTCATGATTGGCAAAAATAAGTGATTGCATTTGGACATGCCAAAGGCCATAGTGTGAAGGAAGTAGCTGAAATTGCAGGTATTGAAGAGTTTGGTCATACAGCTTTATCAGCAGTTGCAAAAATCCCTAACTTTTTGTTAGAATTTGTGGAGGCATAACACACTATTGGGTCTGCGCAGTCCAGTGATGGCCAAGTTACCTTTAAAAAGTAATCTGATTACTGTAACGAGGAGGCTGTCTCTGTGGTGCCTTGGACAGTCTTCCTCGTGTTCGGTGGCCGCGCCGCATGTAGGAAGTACTTGGTGCCATCTGGCGGTGCGGCGCCATAGCACAGCCTAATTGGATCCACCTGGCAGTCATACTATAAATTGGTTAGAGCAGATCTAGAGTCTCGAGCTGGCATTGTGGCTTTACGCCCGTCACGAGGGATCGCATGCCACTCGAGCTCCAGATCTGTCTACGGTGGCTGTCTATGGTGAAGCTAGCGGTGTACCATTATAATCTGTTCTGTGTATCTTGTCTGAAATGAGGCATGTCCCAGTCTCCATCAGCATTTGGTTAGGGATGAAGGTACCACCTGCCTTTGGTAGAGGGCAGGTGGAGTACAGGTCGGAGCCCGGAGGTATTTGAGGCTTTCCTAGATAGTGTAAGGAAAGGAAGGTTTCCCCAGTTGTATGATGGCACTCCCCGCTACCCTCCAGCTGGTTGGGTGCATGATCAGCCTTCGTAAAAGTGTCTACATCGGCGTGAGCGTCTGGGTGAGGTGTCTATCCGCCTGGTTACCCCGGGTCTCCTGGCTGGGTGTTGCCAGCCATTGGGACGTGCTCTCATGGGTCCCGTACACCCTAGCTTCTGCTGGTCCCCGGGGGTCAGCTGGTTCGGCTGGTTCTGGTTTGTTCTCTGTTCCTGTATCATGTTGGTTTTTGTTTTGTTTTAATAAATATTATTGTTATTTTACGTTGTCCTGCGTGTGGGTCCTTTATGTTCAAATCCCCTGATCGTGACAATTACTAATTACTGATTACTCCTTTAAAAAGTAACTTAGTTACTTTACTGATTACTTCATTGTAAAAGTAACTAAGTTATATTAAAATTTACTTTAAGTTACTTTATTAGTTACATTCAGCAGCAGCCGACACAACCCACCACTGCCGCAACATAAAAAGGCAACCAGTTTTGCTGGGCTCATTTTATTGAAAGTGCATTTTTAACAGTAACCGAAACGGTGTATCTCCTGACATTTACAGTTAAATTTAAACTATTTCCTGAACAAAAGTATTCTAAAAAATAAAATGGACAGTTTCTCTTAAATTCACTTAACATATATAATTGTTTTTTTTAATAGACAGTCTTTCATGACTTCACTTAACATAAATAATTGTTTTTATAAAATATAAAATTAAGACTGTTCTTCTTGACCTGACATACTTAACTCTTAATACTGTAATGATAAAACTGAACATTGAACCTGTTGTTCACAGCATTAGAGCAGTAAGGAGTGGATTTACTAAATAAAACAATACTAAATAAAATGTCATGGCATCAATGTCTTTCCAACATTTACTTGGTTTTTTTCATATTCAGATCTTTCCACTGTGGGCTATTAGTTTTTTGTTTCAAACCTCATGCCATGTCACTGTTTTATTGTAAGTAATAGTCTGTTTAGTATAAGAGAGCTCGTGATCTTATATTGCCCACCCCTAACTGAACTTGAAATAAACCAAAATGAGAAATTATTATTAGTAATAGTAGTAGCCATGATTATAACACATTAAATATATGAAAGAATATGAATAAGAAAACTAATTAATTAATAATTAATAACTAATTAATAATAAAAACTAAAGGAACTCACTCCAAAAACTAAACTGAAGTTTCAATGTAAATTAAATAGTTTACAAACCACAACTTACAATACTATAACGCACACAATGTGTTTCCAGAGAAGGTATTTTGAAGTTTTTTTCAACAAACCATAACAGAAAATAATGTAGAAACTATTGAACTAAATGAATATTGGAAATGGCTTTGTGCTTTTATTCCACTTCTTCGTTCTTCCTCCAGGCGTTTATTCCTGGGTGAAAAAATTTGGGCTAGTCCCCATTCGAATAAACAAACCATGTGTGTAGTTATTGGATCATTCTTGCCCATTTTCCAGGTGTTTACCACTGAAGTTTGAACTATCCATAAAAGTCAATGCCAGAGGCATTTTGGAATCAAATGCTGATGTTGGCTGAACTTACTGGCTACTAACATCAAAGGTATGTTTGCAGGTAAAAAGGATATGCAATTTAAGAAAAGGACACCTTGCCCACTGTTAAGCAGGGGAAAGGTTCTGGTAAGTGTTGGGTTTGGGTGGCAGCCAGTGATATGGATATTGTTCAGCCTGAGGGAAGAACAGATTTTACTGAGTACGAACAGATCAGCAAAATGTCTCACAGTCAGTAAAAAAACTCACACAAAGAAAAGATCCAAAGCCAAAAATCCACCTCTTTTACTTCGCCTGTAAAAGAGCTAAAAGATGATTTGGAGCAACCTTCACACATTCTCAGACTCTATATTGTTTAACATCTGTTATATTTCTCAGACAAGCCATGCACATATTTATAGGAAAAATCAGAACTAGCAGGTGAGAAAAATTACACTGAGAACATAAACATCTTAGCATTTTAAAAATTGGTCACAATCTGTGCTTCCCTCTTGTATGCAAAAAAAAAAAAAAAAAAAAAAACTAGAGACAAAACACAAAATAAGCCAGAAGGTGGAATGGAACTGCTGCTTGTGATAATACATAAAATAAAACAGAAATACAGCTGAATTACAAACTTAGAAGTACTGGAACTTCCCTGAGGGTTGAAAATATCATCTTTCAGGGAACTGAGGTGCAGGGGACAAGCATCAGCGTGTCAATTGCCATGCAGGTGAATTTATTTACACCAGAATTCCTGTCTATCTGGAAGAATTTGACAGAGTGAGGAAGCCAAATCCTAAGAATGTCAGAGTCTGACAAGACAATCAGATTTTGGAGATTTACTGACCCTGCTTTCAGTATGGATACCGTCTAATATATCAAAATGATCTAATTAATTTTGTGACATAAAGTTATCTTGTTATCAAACATTCTTCTATGAATGTACTTATGGAATACATTATGTAAACTTCCCTTTACTCGTAATGTACATGGGTTACAATACCAGTAATTCATGGATCAATCCTAGTCAAGGCAAGAATCGAAGGGTCTGAAACCTATGGCAAAACACCCTCGTTCACTTACATGCACTTAATTTGTTCTTATTATAACTACAAAAAGCCTCATCAGTGAATAAACAGCATCATGAAAACTAAGGAACACACCAGCCAAGTCAGAGATAAAGTTGTGGAGAAGTGTAAAGGTTAAAAAAAAACATCCCAAGCTCTGAACATCTCCCAAAGCACTGTTCAATCCATCATCCAAAAATGGAAGGAGTTTGGCACAACTGCAAACATACCAAGACATGGTTGTCCATGTAAACTGACAGCCCAGGCAAGGACAGAACTAATTAGAGAAGCAGCCATGATGCCCATGGTCACGCTGTAGGAGCTGCAGTGATCCACAGCCCATGTGGGAGATTCTGTCCACATGACAACAATTAGTCATGTACTCCACAAGTCTGTCCTTTATGGAAGAGCGGCAAAAAGAAAGCAAGCCATAAGAAGTCTCACTTGCAATTTGTCACAATGCATGTAGAGGACACAGCAAACATGTGGAAGAAGGTGCTCTGGTCAGATGAGACCAAAGTTAAACTTTTTGGCCTAAATGCAAAACACGGTGTGTGGAGGAAAACATGGTGGTGGCAGCATCATGTTGTAGGGATGCTTTTCTTCAAGAGGGACAGGGAAACTGGTCAGAGTTGATAGGAATATGGATGGAGCTAAATACAGGGCAATCCTGAATCCTAGAAGCTGTAAAAGACTTGATTTGAGCAGAGGTTCACATTCAGCAGGACAACGACCCTAAACATACAGCCAGAGCTACAATGGAATGGTTTAAATCAAAGCATACTCATGTGTTAGAATGGCCCAGTAAAAGTCCAGACCTAAATCCCATTGAGAACCTGTGTCAAGACTTGAAAATTGCTGTTTACAGACTCTCTCCATCCAATCTGACTGAACTTGAGCTATTTTGAAGAACGGGCAAAAATTTCCAGCCAAATACAAGGTGCATTTCTGTTAGATTTAAACTTTCAAACCGCTTCACTTCACTGCATTGTTGCCACATACTAAAAAAGTATAAGTGTATCTCCATGTAGCATCTGGCTACCAAAACCCCATCCAATGCTTTTACGACACAGCATGCATGATCCATGACGTCCATCCTTGCCTGGCCAGCCAAAAAATCAATCATTGAGGACATGTGGTGCTGGTTAAGATATAAAATAAATTTATTTGATAAAAAACAATAGCTTTCTTCCATATTGTTAACTAATAGGAATAATAATCGTGCTATAAATTAAGCAAATGCGTGTAGGCTAAATAGCAAGCAGTTTGGAGACAGGAGAAAACAGTATATTTTAATCTCTATATTGAAATACCATTTTTAAGTGTAGGTAATCTTAGAATGTCTCTTTAGTCGGTATTAATATTTTTTTTCTTATAAAATTAATTATCTTTCAATAGTATACTTTATGACATATTTAAACGTTAACATGGTTCACATAAAAATGAAATGGACAATAGATATTTTATCATAACAGATACATTTTTATTAGCTTTGCATTCTCTATGGGAGCTTTTAACGCTTCATTTGTTTTATTACATATCAAAGTTGTGTAAAGCGTAACTAAAATGATGAAACCTTAAAAATATCATCCTCAAAATGCGCTCTTTGTTTTATGCCAATTAAAGGAAAACTTAAGAATGAACAATTCATGAATTAATCAAGTTAATCATAAACCAGTGAAGAATTTCTGAAGAAGTCAAGAATGTCCAAGAAACCTCCTCATACATAGCTCACAGTGAAACAATGTTTCCTATAGTTAGTGGAGCTGAACAGAACTAAAATCCTGGAGCTGGGTCTCATTAAAACAAAGAACAAGGCATTTATGACCTCATTACCTCGACTGGTCCTGATACAGCCGCTCTGTAATCCACTAAATTATTTGGAATAATTAAGCCGGAAATGCTAAGGCAGTTTATGATGAATAAAATTTGAGATGGATCAGTGATGCTAATTATCGAGTTTAATTAATTTCCAAAGTGACCTCAAATTCAAAACTTAATTGGATATTCCCATTTGATTAGATATCTGATCTCACACACAGGAAAAAACCACAAGAAATAAAAATCGTAGCACTGAACACATAGTACGTAAACATTTAGCTGCATGCTAAGTTAACTAGAGAGCCTATGTGCTAATGTTGACACAGAAATTGTACTGTTCATGACTGGAAACGTCTTATCTGGTCAGATCAATCTCGTTTCTGCCTATATGCGAATGATGCTAGGCGTTGTGTTCATTGAAGATTTCAGGAAGCCTTCAATGAGGACTGCGTGCAAGGTGTGGTTCAAGCTGGAGGAGGTTCTGTGATGTTCTAGTTGTGTTTTAATTGCACGGTAATTACACATCTTTAGTTGAGGCGACAGTAAATTCAAACCCCAATGCCTACACTGAACTGCTGAGGTTAGGTTTATTCTTATCCCTGTATTGCAAGATGATAATTCTCATATCTACAGGGCTGTAGAATGACTGATTGGCATGATAAACAATCAGGAGCA
Source organism: Loricariichthys derbyi (assembly GCA_033118015.1). Taxonomy (NCBI): domain Eukaryota; kingdom Metazoa; phylum Chordata; class Actinopteri; order Siluriformes; family Loricariidae; genus Loricariichthys; species Loricariichthys derbyi. Next base: position 8,471 of record JAVSBU010209621.1, read on the forward strand.
GTCACACATCTAGACTGGCGTGCAAAATCCCCAGAATCCTGCTTTGAACAAGAGTGGCTGTCTCCTACATTCAGAAACATGTCCAGTCCATGTCAAATTAAATCTCATCTATTATTCCTGCTCATGGACGTATTACACTCTAACATACGTTTCAGTTACAGATGTCTAATGTTTTGTGTAAGCTTATTTTGCACAATTGTGTGCAGTTTGGAATACAGTCAATAGTTTGAGCACCTCTGTGGGAAGGGATAAACAAATTTTGATGAATGTGGTACATGTAAATGTGTTTAATTAAACAAAAAAACCCTGCTGATAATAGGGCACAATGCAAATCAGTACTATTTGCATGTTTTATATGATGCTCAACAAGGCTGGAAGGCACTGCCACATTGATAACTATTGCTCTGCTACAGAAAACCATGTTTGCCTGTGACCAGCGAGATAGTCAGCTAATGTTAGACATGTGATACTGACTTTTAACAGTGCATTTTGAAATGTTACTACTATCAAATAAATCGATTTTTTTAACGAGGGCCCAAGACGCAAAAATTCTACTCAAGCTGTCATATATATTAGAAGCCAAATGTCAGAGAACACTACTGAAAATGCTTTAATTTTGCATTTGTCTCTAATTTAATACCTTGTCATTCATTCCAAACCGTTTAATGAGAATTAATAACAGTCGTGGATGAAGTACATAAACCATGTACTTGATTTAAAGTAACCAAAGTAAAATATTTCTCCAGTAAAAGTCCTCCCTTTAGACCTCCACTTGAGCAAAAGTACAAAAGTATTTGCCTTCAAATGTGCTTGTGTATTGTATAAAAGTATACTAACCATGATTTATTATGCCTCTAACGTCCCACTATCATTTTTATAGCAATACTATCACTTAATCAACCAAGTTTAGGTGAAAATACCAGATTCTTTAGTCCAACAGTTCAAATCAAGTTCAAAACTTGAGTGCTATACCCTGATTGGTGCCAGAATGCATTAAATTTGTAAGTATCCTGTGATACTACTGAATGCTTGGCTTTTTTCTCTTCAAGTGCCCCCATAAATGCTTAAACGGGTGTAAGTCAGGTGACAGGACAGGACATAATCTGTCAACATTCCCTGATTTATTTGGTCTTCAATTATTGAAAGGCTTTGAGGTGCATTTTGGATAATCATACCACAGTCTATGTGAAAAATAAAATTTATAAGCAGTTAGCTACAGATTATTTTGGATGTATTAATGTTTTATCCATAAATTGAAAATGTTCTCTGGTATATTCTAATAAATAAACCACTTATTATACGGTAATCTGCGATGCAACTGGCATTATGTGAAAGGCAGTGGAACCCTGACCAGGAAAACTGAGGTTAAAATGTGAAGAATGGTAGTTTATGACTTGTAGTTGAGGTATTAAATTATATTAGTGTTAAAAATTACACTTTTATTCTAAAATCTGGGAACATTCGGGGATGCTGGGTGCTGTCTCCCTGTCTCTCTTATGCAGTCACATATGTTTCCTTCTTGGTTGTGTTTCCTTCTGATTCTTCACTTTTAAAAACCTTTTCGCTATGCTGCTATATCAACTGCTGCCGAAGTCTTATGCTGCACTCAATGGTACAAATTTTTTTCTGTTAATAGATACCATACTCTTAACAATACCTAACTACATTTTCTCTTTTTTCCAAGCTCATGTTCCAGTGGCTGGTTCAGTGCTGTGGTGTTTCTCCATCCTGGTCCCACACCAAAATGCTCTTCTGCCTCATCAATTATTGAAAGGCTTTGAGGTGCATTTCGGATAATCATACCGCAGTCTATCCAAAAAATAAAATTTTAAAGCAGTTAGATATAGATTATTTTGGATGTGTTAATATTTTTTCTATAAATTGAAAATGTTCTGGTATATTCTAATAAATAAACCACTTATTATATGGTAATCTGTTATGCAACTGGCATTATGTGAAAGGCAGTGGAACCCTGACCAGGAAAATTGGGGTTAAAAACATGAAGAATTAAATTATAATCTAAATAAAGACTGGTCGTAGCCTTATGTTTAATATATTATTTGAAAATTGTGTGCAGTTTAGGACACAGTGAATGCTCTTTTGAACACTTCTTTGGACACTGGACAAAATGCTGCAAATGTAAATGTATTTTGATATTTTAAGACACATTAATAAATTGCTGAAAATACAAATGATCCAATAAGAAATCAAAGTTAACAGTTTATTACCTGTCATGTAGCGGGTTAGTTAAAACAAAACGTTCATTCATTTTTAGCCTTGTAAACGTTTTCAAATTATTCCTTTAATCCCACCGTCTAAGTGAATACCCCCCTACTTACCCAGCCTGACTGGATCCCTGCCCGAACAAGAGGCTAAAGACAACCCCAGGCTGAACTTTAACCTTTATGGGACAACAGTTGTGCTATGACTCATCTTTTCGTGTGTGCGTTCACACACACAGCGAGGTTATGACCTGCACAGTGACCCTTCTCTCCCCTCGCACAAGTCTCTGAGTCAGCAAGGAGAAGCCAACAATGATCAGATTAGGAAAGGAGGAACGGAAAGAGGGGGAGGAGAAGTTCAGTCTGAAACCAGGAATATGCGAGGAACAAGGCAACCGAGGAAAAGTATGTAGAGAAAAAACACATCAGTCCACTACAAAACTGGGATTCAGTGGAATGGTTTTTTTTTTGGTTTTTTTTTTGTTTTGTTTTGTTTATTTGTTTTGTAAAAAAAATCCTTCCGGCAGCTATTGTGGCTCAGACAGCTCTTCCTGAGGACTTGTTAGAACCCCACACTAAGTATGCAATGTGAAGGTCGAGTGGTACAGGTTTTTTTCGATGTACTGGCATCTGCTTTTGCACTTTTGCCTGCAACAAATGAATTCTGGAACAGCCTCTGGACTTATCCCTATTTTCTCACGTTTTACTAGTTCAACTACATTTCCTGATAGTGAAGTCTTACATTAAAGGTGTTCAATCATATTAGTGTTAAACGTGACCTTTTATTTACATTCAATTAAATTTCCTGGTAGTTTATGACTTGTAGTTTATGAGGAATTAAATTATATTAGTGTTAAACATGACACTTTTATGCTAAGATCTGGGAACATCTGGGATGCTGGGATGTCTCCCTGTCTTTCCTATGCAGTCACACAGGTTTGCTGGTTGCTGGGGAGGTGGGTAGCTGATGTCTCATGCCATCCCTCTTGGTTGTATTTCCCTCTGATTCTTCGCTTTCAAAAAACCTTTTAGATTTGCTGCTATACTGCTGCCAGAGTCTCATGCTGCACTCAATGGTACAAATTTTTTCTGTTAATACATTTCATACTCTTAACAATACCTAACATGTTCTCTTTTCTTTCCAAGCTTGTGCCAGTGGCCGGTTCAATGCTGTGGTGTTTCTCCATCCTGGTCCTGCACCAAGATGCTCTTCTCATCTCCACCCAAGCTGTTCTTAAACACCAGAAAAACCATAATCAGACCACAGAGGACAGTAATGCTACATTCACACATACATGGTTGCGGCCGAATTAACCGAGATTTGGCTTACTGAAACTTCCGAATTGTATCCTGGAGTGTTCCTGCAAAACCTGG
>JAVSBU010209729.1:0-12065 GCA_033118015.1 Loricariichthys derbyi
AGTCTTCTACATGCTTTGCAAGTGGGAAAACCTTAAAAATCAGCAGTGTATCAAATACTTGTTCTCCCCACTGTAGATGATATTGCTAGTATGGCATTTATAATTTAATGATGCATATCGTGAAGGATATTATTTTTGAGATATTTCGTGGTGTTGATGCTTCTTGTCTAGCTAAATGAATGTCGCCGTTCACCTCTCTCAGTCTACACACTAACAGTAACACAGTCGTCCTGTAATGTCCTATAAAGATACAGTCTACATTGAATACATATGGCAAAGCTAACACTCTGCTAGCACTCGGTTAAATTCTAAGTTCATATGTTCAGGGGTTTTATAGATAACTGGATGATACTGGTATTATTATCGTATTTTTAATAATTTTGAGTTACTCAAAGTCAAATCAATGCATTGATTGTGTGTTGAAAAGCGATCGTGCAGTCGTTAGGACGAGTGATCAGCATCTCCCCAGAGGCTCAGGCTCACCTCATCCACAGACAGTGCATAACAGTACACATGTCAAAACAGTAAAAAAAACATGGTCGATCATGTAGATACAGCTTGGGGCCAACGTTTCGTTACGAAAATAAATTATTAGACAGTAGTTAATGGTTTAAACAAAAATAAACTTACTGCTTGCTGCACATCCAGATTCATAAGCCATACTGTTAAGAAAAAACAATCGTCGTCGAAGAGCACAATACACTTGAGCCCGATGGCGAAAAATCCTTTCGCTTTGTCTGGTCAAAAGCAGTCCATTTCCTTGCTAGAACTTTGTCATCTGGCAACTCGTACAATCGTCGATACAGAACAATTCATCGTGACACAGCGTTTAGGCATCTTGGAAATGGAATAAAAGTGACAATGACTGGAATGAATCTATTCAAAGCAAAGGCATGTTCCCGAAGTGACGTCAAAGCTGAAGATTACCGGAGCTTGCCAAGAATTTGCATCTTCGTTGCTAAGGGCGTTGCTATTGGGTTATCACATTAATTAGAGGATGCTTTAAAAATAACTGAACATATTTTCATATTAACATAAGGATTCATATTTAACCATTCGTCTTATATGCATATTTACTTCACAGTAGGTCTTTAAGGACCCAATAGTAGCAGCTTGGCAGAGGTGGGATTTAAATTGTGAACTTTCTGGACCATAGTTCAGCACCTTAACCGCCAAGTCACCACATCACCCTGTCCTACCCTGCATATTCAGTATTACTTTCCTTTTCCTTCATGGAAAATACTTACGTCAGCACAGATACTATGAATGGGCAGAGGTGAGGTACCTTGGAAACCTCACTCACCAAAACAGTGGAATTAAAGATTTTAAGAAGACCTGACCAACTGAAGAAGTTCTGTCATACTACTACCTCAAGGGGCTCATACAGTAGGCACTATGCATGATGGGTGCATTGCTTCATAATGCTTACTTTCTTACCCTGATATGCCCACTAGGTTCAGAAATCAATCTATACACTCCCCTGTGAAACAATTGGTTGTTTTTTGAGTAGCTTCACTAACAAGTGGTTTTTATGGCCCCACATCTGTTTAGCCCAAACCCCCAGAGTTCTCTCCACATTGTACATCTGCACATGCTCATACTTTCACTATTAAACACAGTTGATATTTTACAATTCAATTTCCGATCCCAGTGATCCAAGATCTTTTTTTCCCAAACCACATTTCTTCAGTTCACCATTGTCCTCCCAGGTTTCAATGTGTTAAACAATTCTCAACTCAGTTCCAGTAATTTCAACAATGCCCCAAGTTGTTTTCTTTGCTACATGCAGGTCACTAATTTGATTCTCGTGAAGCACAGTAACTTCTTTTCCACTATATCTAATATGGTTTAAGAAATGTGAAGCTACTCACTGCAACAGTTAGGATTAAAAGAATTGTTGTCAGCTAAAACACAGTAATCACTGCAGTAATTTATCCAAAGACCCTTAAGTATTTGCTTATTTGGGTCACGTACTGTATTATGTTGCCAAGTAATTCAGCTTTTTTTAAGATGTACATACAAAATCATTTTTCTTACAACAATTAACTATTTTCTGGTACCAATTATTCAGCAACCAAAATTATTTGGCTGAAAGTGACAAAAAAAAAAAAAAAAAAAAAAAAAAAAAAAAAAAAAAAAACCAACAGCATTTTTGTTTTTTGGCTGAATAAGTGAAAAAGCTGAATAATTTACAGTCATGAACTATTGAGGACTGAGGCGCTCTTCATAAATGCAGCTTTTTCCAAGTGTTCATTGGTTCTGTCCCATTACCTAGTGAGTGCCCTCGCTGCCTACTTCCCATGACTGGCTGTTTTAGCGCCAATTTAATATTTTCTTAAGACTTCACTTTGGATCGACATCATAACATGCAAAATGTTGATGAGATGTGATATGAGAAAGAGATAAAATGTAGACAGAAGCTAATACGAGGGAAAACGTAAGGCCTTCTGTATGAAACCTGTGGTTTATCACATTCAGCTGGTAACTGGGCAGTAATTAACTGATTAAAACTAGCAATAAATGTATTAAATGTGTGAAATGTCTACACTTACATAATTACATTCATATTTAACACGATACAGAACAGGTTCTATGTAATTCAATCATTTTAAGTTGAATCCTGCAATTAAATATTGTACATTTGAAAGTACAAACAAACATAAAAGTACATTTCAATTATTACAAATGATGTTTTATCCTTGTTGTAGTGAAACAACATCTGATGCATAACTGGGGAACATCATCAGTGATGACCCCGAGGTCATTGGGTGTTTTGGGCCTTTCGAACATCAGACACCCTCTCTCCCAGGTTCATGACGCCCCAGCTTGTGCCCCAGCAGCATTTAACCACCGCCCTCTTTTTCCAGAGCTACCTAGAGGCTTTCTATGCTGCCTCTGTGTTGTTGCGGATGGCTCTTCTCTCTCGTGATGCCGAGTGCAGTGTAGGCTCTGCACAGAGACTGTCCGGCAAAGCCTCTTCACCCTACCTCCACATGCAAGCACCTAGCCTTCCAGTCTTGTCTGTGGCAGTCGCTGACTAGGCTGTCATACTTTCCCCTCTTCCACTCGAAAGCCTCCTCCATTCGTTCTTCCCATGACACAGTGAGCTCCAGCATGACAACATTCTTTGTTGCCTCTGACACCAAAATGGTCAGGTCTGAGGGTGGTATTAGCAACATGCTGGGGGAACTTGAGTTGACTGCCCAAGTCCTCTGACAGTTGCCAGTTGCAACAGTGCAGTGTTGAGAAGCTCTGACACTGCTCTCGGTGTTGTACTTAACTTCTCCCCAGCTCTGATGAAGTTGATGGCTTTGTTCGTGAGCTTTGACCTCCAAGAGCTGACTATGACACTACAGATTCACTCTGCGATGGTCTTGAGCACCTGATCATGACGCCATCGGTATCTGCCTTCCCCCAGAGCTTTTGGGCAGCTACTCATGATGTACTCGAGGGTCCCCTTTCCCTGACAAAGGGGGCGTGCTGGTGTATCGACCAAACCTCAGCAGTGCAGGTTGGAAGGGCTGAGGAGTACATCATAGACAGCCTGTACTAGACACTTGATGCGGTGTGGATCTGCCCTCCAGAGGGCAGTCCACGTGATTTTCCTCTCAGCAACTTGCGCCCATCTTGTCCAGGCACCTTGCCGTTTCATCCCCACTGCTCTGCTGGATCTCTCCTCCTCCACCACAGCTCTCACCTCGTTCTGGACTAATAGCCTCTGCTCCTTTCCTCGAGACTTGTTAAAACGGGGGGATGCAGTAGTTCCTAGACCAGCCCTTCCTCTGACCGATGTTCCTACCAGGACTCTACGGCGTAGCCGAGACTCTGCCTGTAGCCTCTGCTCTCCATTTCCTGCCAGTCTTGACTGCTACTCCTGCCCCGGATAGTTTTGGGTCTACTGACTCGTGGAATTGCAGCACGTCCCTTGCACACAAGACTTTGAACTCCTCCTCATTGGATTTCAAGGGGAGTGTCAGTTTACAGGTGTTTCCATAGAGGGCGATGTCGCTCAAGCTCCTCTGCAGTCCTAACCATCTCCTCAAGTAGTGACTGACTCTCCTTTCCAGATCTGAGATGGTGGTGATCTGGAACTCAGAGGAGCAATGGACACAGTATCCTTGGCAGAATCCCATGCTGGCAAACCCATGCCTTAAATTTTCCTGGAAGACCCAGCTTGTCGACATCCTTCAGCCATCCCTCTAGCTCCTCACAGGTTTTCTTGATGGAGGCTGAATCCCTGAGGCTGCTGTCAAAGAACTTTCAAAAGCTCTTTATTGGCTTCTCAGAGATGGTAGTGATTGGTGTTTCTGAGATTTGCTGAAAAGCGGAACTTGTCTGCTACTCTGCCCTTTCTCAAGACCAAGGATCATGACACTGTTGGCTTGAATGACATCCTTGCCCATCCCATTAGCCTCTCCAGCCCCGTCAAGATCCATTTGCCTCCAGGCACTGACTCGGTGGTCACTGTCAGATCTTCCATGAAAGCACGGATTGGCGGTTGGCGGATCCCAGACTTTGACTTGGGACCTGTGCACTCTGCTTCTGCGGATTTCACCAACATGTTCATCGCCAGAGCGAACAGGATCACTGAGATGGTACAGCCTGTGATGATTCCCACCTCCAATCTGTGCCACTCAGATGTTGTTGATCCTGTTGGGACCCTCAGGCTGAAATCACCGTAGTAATCCAGGATGAGTTCTAGTACTGCAGCTGGAACATGATATCTCTCCAGTGTTTCAAGGATCAGCTTGTGGGGCATTGAGCCATAGGCACTGGCCAGATCTAACCACAGCACCACCACATTGCCCTTGTTCTCCCTTGCCTCTCTGAGGAGATGAGTGGCCACGCCAGTGTGCTCTAAGCAACCTGGTACACCGGGGATGCCGCCCTTCTGCACGGATGTGTCAATGTATCCTTTCTTTAGGAAGAACTCAGCCAGTCGCTTAGCTACAGCGCTGAAGAAAATCTTTCCTTCGACACTGAGCAGCGAGATTATTCTGAACTGGCTGATCATCTTTAGGAATCCACACTCCCTCTGCAGAACGCCACTGCTGTGCTGTTTTCCCCCTTCTCCAGATGACCCTCATGATGTTCCAGAGCCAGTGTAGCAATTTGGGACAGTGCTTGTAGACCTTGTAGGATGTTCCGCTTGGTCCTGGTGCTGACCTGGACCTTGCTTTCTGCACCACCTCCTGAATAATTGTCTAATTTATTTAAGATTGGATCATTTTCTCACCCTGCCTTGAAAAAAATGTTGAACTTCTAAAATATATATATTTTTTTTTTTTTAGCCCCATGCTTTGCTGAAGAAAGCTTTTATTCATGCCTAATCTGGAATAATAATGTAAAAATAGAAATTAAAACAGAAAAAGGTTAACAAGTTTGTGCTTGTAAGATTTTTGTGTGGCCCTGTTAATTTACAATGATGAGTAGCATTATTGTAATCATCTTTTCTTTGAAAAGGAAGACAAAATACTTAAATGTATAATTAAATGCATGGATTAAATGTATGCAGGAGTCTATATCTGAGATTGTAGCATAACTTTATGATGTTAAAAGAAATTATACTTATTACCGTATCTTCCGCACTATATGGTGCACTTAAAATACTTTAATTTGATCAAAAATCGCCGGTTCGATTTTTGATCCTTATAATCCGGTGTGCCTTGTGGATGGATTCTGGTTGTGCTTACTGACCAATTTTATGTGGTACACGGTGCTCAAAAATCTGTAAAAAATGTTTTAGAATGGCTTTGGTAAGCAACGAAGCTGAAGCACTTCATGGAATTTAGGAGCATTACAGTAACCATAGTCAGGGTGTTTGTTATGAACGCTGAGACATGCTTATGAAGCAGATTTCAAACTCAAGGCTATAAGGTACACAATAGAAAATGGAAATAGAGCAGCTGAGAGAGAATTCAACATTAATTAATCAATGGTGTGGAAATGGATTGGTTTGCTGGAGGTTTTTACTCTACAGATTGAAATTAAGACCAAACAAAGTTTCAGAGTGAACAAAGTGCAATGGTTACAGTTAGAGGACGTTATTGAACAGAGAACAGCAGGTAGAAGAGTCTCTACAGTCTCTATTCGACTCTACTCAAACTTTCACGAAGGGCAGAATCATCACTAAACAACTAAACAACAGCAATGAGGGGATAATAATTTTGAGAGAGATTTGGATTTGCTTGGTGCTGAAATCACTCACCTGTTTATCTCAAACACAGAGGGTGATGGATTTAATGGATTTATGGAGGAATTAACTGAAAAAAGTGAGTATTTTTTTGATGACAACAATACAGAGCTCTACACACTCAATATGTGAAAGCTTGTGCTAAATGCAACAGTTCAACTGAAATAATTAAGATGAATCACTGCTTAATGAAAGGAAAAATGTGGCAATTACAACAAACTTAACAGAAGCAACAATTTTAACATCTTGGTTGTGCTCAAGCCACATGTAAATGTATATAATATGTAAAGTATATAATATGTAAATTGCACTATTGGTGACATGCTGAATTGACATAATATTTAATGGGCTTAGATACAGCCTTTCAGTGTGCATTCAAGATAAACTGACTGAGATAAAATGGCTAAAATAAATTTTGGCTTCCATAAGTTACATAATTTTAACTGTCTGAAAAAAAATACTCTGCCGTCCACAGTGAACTGAACTGAAGCCAATACCAAAAGCAGCTACACACTAATATTCAAGCCTCTGTATAGGTTTTCAGTCATGCAGGTCATGGTACACTTCAGTATTTGAATTGAGCTGAATTGGGTCAGCTCATCAGGACAGGACTCAGCTGACCATCTGCATTTAAAGGAGGTGAAACACACTTCTTACATAAATGTTCATATTTTGGACAGATAAACAGTTGGTTTGAAAGAAGTATCATGGAGGCCATTTTGTGCAATTAGAATGGCCATCGTTGAACAGAAAGAGTGATTTATGACACCTATAAAACAGTCTTGAGATCCCTTCCTTGTCAGTTTAACCTCCATTTGCACCTTGACTCATGTGAAGCTAATGTGAGAGGGTGTATCAATAACTCAGGACCACCTCCAATCCCATTAGAGGTTAAATACCAGGGACTCCCCCAATAAGCTTCTAAAACTGAACAAGCCTTTCGGATGAGAGTTTGAAAAGGTCTTCAATGACTACGTAATCCAGTTGCCTTCTATTCAAACACCCAAAATTTATATTGAAGACATAACAAAAATTGCACATTTCTCATCTGTGTAATTGCTTCTATAATTTTAATAATTCAGTGCCGTGTATATATTTGACTGAGGTTACACATTTTTTTAAGAGGTAACTTACCAGTTTTAAAACTGGGAACAATATAGACAGATTTTCTGATCTGTTTATCCTGCACATAAATTTCCCATGCTAGTGGTTGTCATTAGATTCTAAAGCGTATTTTTCAGATAGTTAGATAGCAGACAGCACAAGCATAGCACACAAAGAGCTACAGTACCTCCAGTTTGTTTATTTCAGCTGTTTGTGAAGAGGGAGAGGGTGCTGAAGGCAAAGCAGCATCAGAAGTCTTCTGTGTTGTTTCAGGAGGGTAGTATTAAGGAGGATGAAAGAGGAAGACAGTGATTGGGAAGATAGGAGACAAAAGTAAGAAGAAAAAGTAAAAATAAGCAGCAGAAGAGAATCCACAGTTACAGTGCAACAGGAACAATGCACCTACATACACATGGGCTCTGAACTTATCCATGCACTCACCGATGCTCATCAACCTCAATTCTAAATCGGACTAAAACTAAAACAGAACTCACCCAATAAAATCAATGAAACAAACAATGATATAAAAGCCTTCCATTCCATCTCACTGAACAGAGAAGAACAAAATTCAGCTTTGCATCATTAGTTAAACACATCCATTAAACATGCTGTCAGCATATCCGAGCTGCCATAAATATGCAATCAATCTTCATAGTAGTTTGACAGACAGGGAAATAATTGGGGCTTGATTAAAGAGACATGCAATTTATCTATATATGGTCACCCAGGTAACGAAACGAGAAGAAATAACTACATACGAGCAATACAAAGAAGGTCCAGATAAATAATAAGTTATTGTATGAAGGTGTTCAATCATCATTTTGACTGTGCAAGACCTCTCTACACTTGTCTCACATTTTGTATCTGGATAAGTCTTTATCCACGTGCATTTACCCTCTATAGACAAACCCATGTCCAATCAGCCAAAGTGAAATCAGATCCTGATATCCTGTAGGACATTTAAATCCACTTGCAAGTATGATAGTTAATGTTAAAAGTAGAAGCCTGTTAAATATGAATTATACTATACTCATGAAGATTGACATCAAATGGTATACAGATAAAGGGCACAAGACAGCAAACTAGTGGACATCGATACGTGACTACAATGGCTGTCAAGCTACATCCCAAAGTGGTTTGAACAATCAGATTCAATCGGATATCATTGCATCTTCGCGAGACATGAAACAGATTCATATTAAAAAAGCACAAATGCATTCTTCTCTCCAAAGTGCATCTGACTGGCTGAAACCACCTAACACTTTACAATACAGCACCATCATCATCGTAATCGATCACATCCATCCCTGTTTGGCTGGTCAAAAAATGGCTACGCAAAGCTGGCAAATGCAAAAACTTTGTCATTTTGTTAGGTAACTTGATCCAGTGTTATGCATATAAAGATTGCATATACAGGATATTGCAATCAGATTTCAATCTGGCTGACTGGAAATGCATTCAACTATTAAGTGTAAATGCATGCATTTCAAAAACATTTGAATAGAATCTAGATAAAAGGCTCATAAAAAGATTAGGTATATAAAACCAGCCACGAGGGATCACTATCCAGTGTATCTTTTGTGTGTACCCAAGCCCCAGTAAATGATGAGGGTTGTGTCAGGAAGGTCATCTGACGTAAAACACTTTGCCAAAACTAACTTGCAAGTACATCTAACCCAGGCTTCTCTACGAGGGGTTTTGCAAGAGCGGGCCGCTCTACCTTATGAACTCTCCCGCTCTACCTTAAAACCGCAAATCAATTATCACAAAATACTTCTAATCAAAGGCCCGATGGTTTATGATGCTGTCATTCTGAGCTGTAAAGCAATCAAAATGAAGAACGCACGGCTTATTCATCATGGTTTGGACCCCAAACCATCCAATAGCCACCCATATCTTATGTCAAGTTTTATCTTAGAATGCCTGCTATTCGCTGGAAAAGGTGTCAATCAATTCCGGGACTTCCAATCGAAGCTGTGAACTGTTTTGTAAGTACATCCCCCAACCAGCATCATCACTCAGAACTCACACCATAGGTCAGATAAAACCGTAAGAAAAGCACACCCGGTGTTTTTAGCCAATCATCTGTAAGAAATTTAAATAAGGACAACCTTGGCTGCAATTATGTACAAAAACTATGTGAAAACTCTCACCATGTGGATAATATCTGCTTATAAACATTCTAAGTTTACATATTGAACAAACACCAGAGGGAATACGAGGGGTAAAAAGGACTTTATTGTATCTGCTGTTCAACATTACCATGCTGTTTATTTGAAGGTAAGCCATTTTTCTAAAACAAAATCTGAAGTTATTTTACATCCCAAGTGTTTTTACAAGGCTATATTTTAGGGGAGACACAGCTGCGTTTGTGAACAATTGTGGGTGATGTGTATAAAGTTTTGAATTTTTAACAAACGGTTGCATGTAGACAGCAGAAAATTGGTGTGAGTGTAAAATATTAGTGTGTTGAACAAATGTGATCAAACGGAGGAAGTTTTGCATACTGAAATTTTATTGATTGCCAATGGGTCAAAATGCCGACTTTAATAAACCTGTCTGATTGGCTTAAAAAGAGTTTCAGATGCCCCCCATACCATTCAGTGGACTTGTTTTATCTTGAAACACAGCTTTTCTGAGGTGTTTCGTCAGGTTCCCTGGTGGACAACTTCCCAGCATTTAACTAACATGATTTAAATTTGTATAATGGAAATGCTGATGGATCAGAATGGAAAAGCAAGGCACCAAAGTATAGGATAAAGAGAAGGAAACAAGCTTCATAGGGAGACAGAGAGAGAGAAAGATAGATGACACTTTCCACTTTCTTTCAACAGCAAGTTGAAAGTCACAAGGTCAGCAGCACAGGTCTGCAGGGACCAAGAAATAAAATCAGGTCCATTATGGCCCTGGTTAGTGCATAGCCGTTCAGCCTGGGTCATTACCTGCTTATGAAGCCTACTTATAATCTTGCGTGATTGGATCAGCATCAGCGCAAAGCTTTGCCTCTGCATTAGAGAGCCGATAACTGATATGGTGCAATCTTCTTTCCTCTACACCTTTCAGCAAAAGCTACATCCAGGGAAATAATGAGCAAAGTGCCCACTAGAGGGGTTGAGGCAGACTAGTCAATATGCAAGGACAACTATCATCAGAGAGCACAGAGGGCGAAATGTATTGCCACCTCAATCTTAATGCAATCTGGGAAGCAGCAAAAAGCCTCAGGTAATTAGGTGCCCATCTTCTGAGAAGAGCTGAGCACAGTCACAAAGGGCCAGAGGTCTATATCATTGAGAACAATAAACAGAATACACACTGATGCTAGAAAATGTAGCCCAATCAACGATTGCTAAAAAGAAGCTAGATTATGATGACAGGGCCATAGGATCCAATAAGAAAGTTATTACTGACTGACAAATAGAGGACCACATAAATTGTGTGTTCAGATATAAAATGTATGTACACATGCTCAAAGAAATGTCAAACAAGCATGGAGTATTCTTCAATAAAAATTTAGGGCCCATCTTTGATCATTTTATTATTATATTTTTATATATTTAGGTAGAAAAATGCTTGAACAAAATGAAAATTTCAAACTGTATTGATTTTAAAGAGATTAAAATTCCAGTAGCCAATAATATTGTCTGATATAAATTTATCTAGTGAAGATAAGGAAACTGTACTTTGAAACCAGGTATTACTTGCACTGACTGACTGTCAATTTCCTAAGTGTACACAAGTTTTCAAGCAATTTAAGTTAAACAACTTTTTAACAATTGTAATCTAGGGTGAACAACTGAATAAATGAAGATAATTATGGCTGCAATCAATGACTGTTTAGATATTTGAATAATCAATCAATTATTGACACGATTAATTGATTATTTGAATCATGAAATGCTTGCTCTCTTTTGTGTAAACTTTCCATTTCAGCGGTAACCCTTTCATCCAGCTCCTCTGTATGTTCACGAAGAACTGCCTCCTGTTTGCAAATGTTGTCGTATGTTTGCCAAATTTGAACGCACCTGTGGCCTCAATATTAAAACAATGATGCAATGTTTAAAACTGTTAACTGTAAATTATTTAAAATTTGAACAGTTTCATCATATAATAGATACTTGTGTCTCCATTTCAGCTTCATTATCGATTCAAGACATGTATTTTGAAAATAAGCTGTGACGTGCTCCTATGCCAATAGTGCAACTGAAACTTTTTTTCTCCCCTTTCATCACGCTTTTGTTAACTCTCCAGTAAGGGGTAATATAAAACATTCCTAGTTAGACTGAGAAACACACGTGATGATGTAATTGACTAAACGACTATTAAATTTCTTGCCAAAGAATTTGGTAGAAATTATTTAAACTGACAGATTTCCATTTTCATATTCAATTTTACAGTGGGACTGTGTTCCATGAGCGCAGTGTAGGCGGTAATGCAGCATCAGTAAAACTATGGCGACAGTATCACCCACTTGTGTCCTGTGCAAGGACATGGGTCTTTACAAAGTGGACTCACCTTTTTCAAAACTGGTTTGTCATGCATTCACATTGTGAGTAGATAGCTAGCTAGCTAGATTAATATGTATAAATATATATACACACACACAAACACACAGTACTGTGCAAAAGTCTAAGGCATAAATTATGGTATAACGACCATATATAACATTTTATTGAAAACTGGACCCAAGAAATTTCAAACTTGGATTTGTCACTTCATAAAACTCTTTTACACTTATCTTCATTCCCAACTTTGTGAGTTTTAACATATT
>JAVSBU010209839.1:0-12065 GCA_033118015.1 Loricariichthys derbyi
ATGTAAATAGTCATGAAAATAAAGAAAACGCATTGAATGGAAGGTGTGTCCAAACTTTTGGCCTGTACTGTATATAGGGTAAAAGTATAAGATTATCAGTTAATAAATCGTCTACCTTGATCTTGTAGAGGCCTCGTCCTAGTGTGACTAGATCACTGGAATTCAGGTTGTTCCCATCTAGGAAAATGTACTAAACACAGCCAAATGCATTGCTGGTGAAGTGTCTTTTCATTTATCTTGATAGTATCAAATTCAAGAATGTTTCACCAATGCAAATAAAAATAAAAAAAAAACAGAAAACACTCTCACCTCCTCTGGTTCCCTGTAGACTCTTGTTCTGCTTGCTGTTCTTAAGAAACTCAACTATTCAAACACATTTAAAATTTGATTTACAAGACATTGTTTTGAATTGTTGTTTGATGTGGTATTCTGAACACATGTAAATGGTGGAACTGATTTTTTTTTTAAATTCTCATTAAAAAATTAAGTACCACAGCACAATGTTTTCTAAGGATACAAATATGACATTCCAGGCTGGCTAGGAATGTAGTCAGATGACATGGTGTCTCCTTTGATCTCTAGACAAAATTAAATTGAAACAGGATATATTACTGAGAACCAACATTTGTAAATAAAACAATTTGTCTTTTGAGAATTAGAAGTGTACTTTACCAAGTTCAACAAAGTCATTGTCCTCCAGAACATCTTCTATAGTATCATCTATATCCAGTAGTCCTTGTCCCTGACACCTCCTGGCCACAAAGCATACATCTTTAATATGTGGGATCCCTCCATTGTCAGGCTTGTTCTTGACATAGCGTTTCAGTGCCTCCATTCCCAGCCATTGTATAGTGTAAGATGTCTCCTTGCAGGGAACAGTCAGCCACTCATCCCTTACATGCACAGTAAATCGCGGCATTGTGCCACTTCTGTCTATCACGTTTGATGTGCAAACCTAAGAGGACTATAAGTGAGCACACACATTTGGTGGAGGCCACCAGTCTCAAAGGACCAATCAAATGCTATCTGATGAACCCCTCCTCGTTACATAGGCAGTTGAACCTTAGTTTGTGTTTGAGTAAGTTATCTCTGCTTTCCCAGATTTGTTAAGCAAACATACTAAAAACTTGTGCTGCAATTAGGAGCCATTTGTATGTCCTTATAAAATATCAACTTTCTGAAATACTATGTGTATTTATTAAAATAGCATTTTGTTTAAATGTGAAATTTAATATACCACAGCTATTAATGAAAAGAGTTATTAAACCAAGCCCTAAAAAGTATGCAAAATTGAGAAAATACATATTATAAATATAGTTATAATACATATCATTAAATACAGTTTATCTTTCTACATTTATTTGAGATTTGGAGAAATAATTCTACAAATGTGAATTGTGTTTCTGATGGGCCATTTACATTTAACAAATCCAAGCTTAAGCATTTTAAAAGCTTTTTAAGCTTGTAAAAAGAAAATTGTTTACAGGAAACCCAAAGTTCTGAATAAACAAACCTGAAAACCTGAGATTGTATTTAAATCACAAGAAATCTGAAGAACAATTTTAAAGAATAAAGAAATAGCTAAAGAAGAATAATTATAATGTTTTGAAATGGTGACATCAGGGGTTAATGTCCAAACTCAAAGATAGACTTTACAGTCACTGTCCCTTTGGTCACAGTGGCAAGGAAATACTCGTATTAGAAAGAAACCTTGGGAGGACCAAGACTTAAAAAGAGACCTCCTCCTTGAACTTAATGATATATGTAAGAATTAGCTAAGTTATCTAATGAGTTCACAGAAATCATTTAAATAAACAAACTAAATGAATATAATCAGACAGAAATATAAAATTTTGTAGTTCAGTACATAAAGTAATTTTAGGATCTTGTGTCTTTGGCGGGAAAGTCTGTGTTATTACATCCTCATTCGAGTGGAGGTGGGAGAGAGTTACTGTCCTCTGCAGTCCGAGTATGGTGGGGCTGGTAGTGAAGAACAGTTTGGGAGGAGATGAAGCAAGATATTCAAGATATTCAAGAGCTTTATTGTCACAAATAAATCTACAGCAGGTACAAATATATAGTGAAATGAACCATCAACCGTCCGTGCACTAACAGCATGACAACGAGGAGAGACAGGACAGGCAGACAGAAATAAGAAATTATACAAAATAAGGAATACACAAGGTGAGGGGAGGAGATTAAAAAACCACCGCCAGAGTATGCTCTCAGTGTATACAATTTGGGAACTGAAAAAAAACAACACCTCAGCTACATATTTATGCACAAATATACATAAATAATGAAGACCAGGACTTGCAACAGGGGAGTTTAAGTGGGTGAAGATAAACCAGCACAGCATGCAGCCATCCGGATCAGTTCAGCAGCCATCATTCATCGGCGCTAATCACCGGACCGTCTTGCCGTACCAGGTGACAAAAGCAACGAAGGCATATACAAGAGCGTCTCTCTGCAGTGAACTTTCTGGAGGAATTTGTTATTCCAGCAGCGGTCTTGGCCGAAAATAGATTAAACCAGGATTGTTGAGGCTTGTGGCGAACAGTCTTATTCAATTTCCACAACTACCTTCTAGTCCATTTTGGTCTCCAAAATTATCCAATTGCCTTTGCAAAGCAGACAGCTTCTCAAAGATGTTATCCATGTTGCGGTTTATAATCACAGTCTGAGTGCTGACAGCTCTGCCCACTGTGTCAATCATGTCGGGCAGCTTTAAGGGGCCTTGGAGAGCTGTCCCCATTCCTCGAATTTCCCGATAGACCAGGACAATGACTAATCCAATCAGCAAAACACCTGTAATCATGGTTCTGAATAGGTAGACATCCTCAATGTCCTCCTTGGAAAGAGCAGCCAGGCACACGACCTGCCACTCCTTCCACGCGTCTATTGTGTAGCCAGCCGAAAACATTCCAGCAGGACAGGTTGGTTCCCCCGAATCCAGACTTCTCATTGAGAAAATGATGTCAATTGTGTTGAGAGACCAGAAGAGCAGAAGAGCATCTCCGTGTGGGACCGGGATGGAGAAATACCACAGCACGTGGGTTGCACTTGGCACCAGAACATGAGAAAAATTGTAGTTAAGTATCGTTAAGAGTAGAGAATCTATTAACAGAACAATATTGTACCTTTGAGTGCAGCATGGGATTCCAGCAGCAGTAACTTATAGCAGCATAGCTAAAAAGGTTTTAAAAAGTGAAGACTGTCAACTGTATGTATGCTTGATGGCATCACCCCTCGAGATATATCTTAGTATACCTTTATTTCTTAGAGTATATAAATATGCAAATGAAATACTTTTCAAATCAGGCATTTGTTTATACAAAATACTGTTGTGTGATGTTGTGTGATAAATTAATGCCATGGGCGAAATAAACACAAATTTTAAAAAGTAGTTGCTCTGTAATGTAACCATTTGTATAATGTGCTATACACAATACAATTATTGTTTCTTTCCTATGACATAAAAAGGCCTCACCTCCAGGTAAAATATCTTGAACTCCACCCATGACTGATGTGAATTTTGCACTATTAGTCTTCTAGTTCAAGCTCCACCTTAGAAGAGAGCTCTCTTGTATTCTTGTGTGGTTTCTTTAGTTCATGACTCTCTACAACTCGAAGACAGAAATATGTCTTGCATGCACCCTTGCCTCCTCTCATGTCTGGCTATTTTATTTGTCCTCACCTGTGAGTATTTCCCTTTTTAACCCTATATTGAAAATGACATATCTCCGTTCCTTTATTTTTAGATTAGAAATTCAACTATAAAACATTAACCATTTATCTTCAGCTGAGCTGGATATACATACCTGTGAGATTCTTTATTTTTTGGTCTATTACAGCATTGCATGAGGTTGACAGTGCAAGTCTGTCGGATGGCAAAGTGGATAGAAAAGCCGTCAGTCCACAAGGTAACAGAAATAATCATCTGGTTCAGCTTCTCAGAGTAAAGTATGCTGAAATGGGTTTGTCAGTATCGGAGGAGTGAATTCTAGACACTTGAGATACAGTAGACAATGCCATTCCCTGTTATTGTGTGTTAGGTGGGTTAAGGAGGATTTTCTTGCAAGAGCGTGATGCCAACAATTTTTTCAAACACCGAGGC
This sequence comes from Loricariichthys derbyi, assembly GCA_033118015.1. Lineage (NCBI taxonomy): Eukaryota > Metazoa > Chordata > Actinopteri > Siluriformes > Loricariidae > Loricariichthys > Loricariichthys derbyi. Next base: position 4,118 of record JAVSBU010209839.1, read on the forward strand.
AGGAGAGCAGTGAAATCACAGGATGAGCTTGATGGTGAGTTCACAAAGTTCTGTTTTGCCAGACTTTCTGATTGGTGTAATGTAGCCTGACTTGTGGGTTATGATTCCTGTGTACTGTATGTATCACCTAGCACTGCCTTGAATCTGCTATTAATAAAGAAAATGAAAACATAACTCTGATAATGAAATTTGACAAATGTGATTATTGTGCAGATGCTAGAGTCTAGACATCCAATGATAGAGTCGAGTTGGAAATAAACTCAAATGCAAATGCTGTATTCAGATTAGTAAAATTTATTGTATGGACCTGACCAATTTTGTTGCATTTCTTAATGACATATTTGGAAAAGGTATATGCATTATGCTTGTCTCAAATGTCAAAGTCAAAGTCAAATTTTATTTGTATAGCGCTTTTTACAATGGAGCATTGTCTCAAAGTAGAAACAGAGTGTCAAAAGAGAAACTAGTTGAACCGCAGAATTCTGGAACACTGTGGTTCGAGAAAGGAATTTAACTGTGATGAACCTGAGCAGGAGTCACAGGTCAGCATGGAGAAATCAGCTCTCGGACTACAGACTCAAGAGTTGCTCACTGCTTGTAGGATCGGTGTTGGTTGTTGTTTTGCTCTGGACTTATTTATTATGAATTTGATTAAAATTTGATCATTAACAAGACTTCATTTCTAAGTATCTGTTCAAGTTGAATGTAACTGTATAGATGTGAGTAACATGAGATTAACAGTCTATTTATTCTACCTAAACCAACAAGACAATTTCAATTTTCTTTTTTCTACCTTTCATCCTTTTATTTAAAATATTGATTGGTCATTCACAGTTCAAGTTGAAAAAATGTAGTAGTAGTAACCAGAGGAGTAGCACTATACAAATAACATATAGCCTGTGAGGTGAAAGAACACTGCACTCTTCGATTTATGTCATAGTAGTTAATATTTAAAATAACTCCAAGTCTGTTATTTACTCTAAATTAATTTTACCTAGCATTCTTAAATAATACAAAGTATACTACATGTCAATAGGTACATTTTTCATTTTCATTCATGTCAGGGTTGCAGGGGCTGTGTTCTATCTGGCAGCACAGGCTGCAAGTCAGAAAACAACCAACAGGGTGGCAGTCCAACACAGGGCACATGCATGCACACACAAACGCACATACACACTAACCGTAAAGATGCCAATTCAGCGTAAATCAAAGTACATAGAGAAAACCTACAAAGAGTTCGGGAGAACATGCAGACTCCACACAGGCAGTGGCCAGGTCAGGATTCAAACCCAGGTCTCTGGAGTGTTGAAGTAACAGCACTAAACCACTGCATCTCCATGCATATGTACTGAAATTTTGTAACACCATTTTGCAGCATTACACTGTGAAAATTAAAATAAATTATTTTACCTGCTATACTTAGACATAATGTTAACTCTAAACATCAAATACTAAAAAAAAAATCTAAAATTTTGAATTTTCAGTGATTAAAAATAAGTAGTAAAATATATGGTTTTTACCAGCAATTCACCACTTTAGACTAGGCACTATACCCTGATATGAATTGTGCTAGACTGAACATAAATCGTATGCTGTCAACTAAAGACAAATTTTTGAGGGAAACCTGCAGCTTTGTCCTAGACATCAGGAGATATCCAAGAGCAGAGGTTTTGCATATGAATAATGGGCCTCTACATTATGTTAGGGAGGAGATACCACACCCAGAAGAGCCATCAGTATATTACGAAATAATGAAAGTCCATTCCACATAACACGTTCCAAAAACAGTTTGGACAGGGGCAATTTAGGGCTAGTAATAAGGTAAAAACATTATATAATGATGTGATTTCAAACAGGTAATATCAACAGGTGAATATTATCATGATTTGGTCCGGAAACTGTATCTATGAAAGGCTATGACTTTGAAGAGCAGAGATGGGTAGAGGTTTCCAGTTTGTAAACAAATATGTGATAAAATGATTGAAATGTTTAAAAGCAATGTTCCAAAAAGAAAGATTGGATGGGATTTGATATTTCAGTCCTAACTTTTGTTATTTGGCTTGTTTTGAATTGTCTTGTTGAAAAATGAATGAACATCCCTGGGAAGACCTAGTCTTGAAATCAACTTAATTTGCTCTAAAATCTCAATGTGCTTTTCTGCATTAATCCTGCCATCACTTAAGCCAAAGTGTGGCTCCAAACACCTTGTCCATCAGTGGCAAATAACAAGCACTCCCAGCAATATAATTTGCAGTGTTCCTCGGACCCTGTGAGCCACTGCTGAAAGTGGTGGACAAATCCTCTTCCTGGTTGTGACAGGTTAGCTAGCTTGTCTGACCTTTCTTAACAATGTCCAGCTTTTCTTGAAAAGTCAGTCTTGAAAATGTCCTTGAAAGTAAATCTGCCACCAAATCTATTTCTTCTTCTCCTTCAGCCATTGTGGGGTGAGAAAATAGCTATTACACCATCCTATCCAATCAATGGATCTGAACACGGTGATGTTGCCGTATGCCTGCTAGAAGGCCCTAGTGACACCAACTCAGAATCTGATTGGTTGACGCAACAGTTTGATCATTTATTTTGTGTTTGAGGGCCTGCAGAACAGATTGTGAAGGCCTCCAGGCAGACGTCTTTGACTTTAACCCTGCCTGGAAACAAATGATGGCTGAAACGTGATTGGTTATGTCCGGAAGCAGCATAAGCATCAGAAAAGCTATGAAAGTAATTGAACAGATTTATTATTGGACAGAATTATTCAATAAGTATTTGTGGGCAAAACATTAACATTAGTTTGTGATTCAGATATTTTTAGGCCAGCAGAAAATGGCCTTGCAGGCCCTGACAGCCTGCCACTGGAGGACAGAGGACATAGAGGACAGAGTGAGATGGGGAGGATGACTTGCTGTGGCAACCCCTGAAAAGGGAAAAGCCAAAAGAAGAAGAAGAAGAAGAAGAAGAAGAAGAAGAAGAAGAAGAAGAAGAAGAAGAAGAAGAAGCGAGAAATATGCAAATCATTCTTTCTTTGAGGAACACTACTTTTAAACATTCCAATCATTTTCTCACACATTTACTGACAAACTGGAAATCCTCTGCCTGTCTCAGCCTTTCTTGGATGCTGTTTTTGTACCAAATCATGATCATAATCACCTGTTGACATCACCTGTTTGAAACCACTCATTATATAGTTTTTAATCTTATTACTAATGCTACATTGCCCCTGTTCCAACTCTTTTTGGAACATGTTGCCAGCCTGAAATTCAAGAATGGATGCTTATTAACAAATTAAATGAAGGTGACTAGAAAAACCATCTTGAATCTGCAAAGAATTAAAAGTCAAAATAAGCAATACTGCTTTTTTTTATCTTGTTTGCATTTTCCTTACTGTTCCAACTTTTTCTGATTTGTGGTTGTATTATCTTTATTGTTTTACAATTCAGTTTGCACAGGTATGATACATAACATGTAATATCTACACCAGATGACAGATTTTAGCCTTTTTCCTTTTCCTTTTCCTTTTCTATTTTAATGCTCTACTTGCAGCTGAGCAGAGACAGAGGCTGGCAGCTGATGAAAGAAAGAGAGAATATCACGAGGAGCAGAGGAATGAGTTTGAGAATTATGCTGAGGAAGAGCATGACGGTGAGTACAAACAACTATCTCCTTCCCTCTGTCTGTCTGAGAGAGAGAGAGAGAGAGAGAGAGAGAGAGAGAGAGAGAGAGAATGAGCATATATTGTATAATCCTGTTAGAATAAATTTTTACCCAACTTTTTTTCCTTTCTATTCTGTTCTTTTTCCCATCTATCTTCATTCATTTATTCTGACCTGTCTGAATGTCTGCCAACAATCTAAATCTGAACAATAATTTAAAATTTAATTTCTCTTCATCACTATGACAATATCCAAGGAGCTCTCTGAGGCCTTCAGAGAAAAGGTTGTAGAGGCATGAGTCTAAGAAAGTGATGTAAAAAGATTTCAAAACTATTAGAATTCAGCCCTACTACTGTTTGGAAATAATTTATGGAAAGTGGAAAACATTTAAAACAACCCCCAACAAGTCTGTCCTAGCAAGTTCAGCCCGAGAGCAGGCATGCGTACAGAAGTCTTCAACTATCCTAAAATGTACAGTAGTGCTTGAAAGTTTGTGAATCCTTTAGAATTTTCTATCTTCTTCTTTCCTAGCGAGTGTCCCGAGCAATCGAAGGGTCAGCTTTACTCCACGCTCTACAAAGGGATGGATTGTGTATGTCTTCGGGGGCGAGGTTTGCTCTTCTCATGGCCTCGACAATCGTGTCCATCCACCGTTTCTTTGGTCTTCCCCGTGTATGGCGGCCATCGACCTCTAGGTGCATTGTGGTCCTCACAATGGATCCCTCGTCGCTGCGCATGGCATGACTGTACCATCGAAGCCTGGCCTCCCTCATCTTTTAAGTGATCGGTGCTGTTTTCATCCATCTTCTGATGTCTTAATTGGGAATGTGGTCGAATAGGGTGAGTCTGAGTGCCCAGCACAGCATCTTCATCTCCATTGCGTGGAGGATCTGCTCGTGTTTCTTGGACGCGGGCCAGCATTTCACTCCATAAAGCGCTACTGGCCACACGACGGTATTGTGTACTTTGGCCTTAAGGTGTCTGGGCATTTTCTTGTCGCACAGGACACTAGTCACTTGTCCCCACTTAAGCCACATAGCGTTTGCACTGGCTCGTGCATCGGGGACTGTGTCGCCGTCTGCAGAGACCGACGCACCAAGGTGTTTGAACTGGGTGACCTTCAGGAGCTCCTGTTCGTCAACTTGGATGGTGCAGTTTGGGACCCACATTCAAGGTACTCAGTCTTCTTAGGGTGTAGCCGCATGCCATTTTAGTCCAATCAGGTTTTCCATGCTTGCGTTTGGCATTGGAAGGCTGGTTGGGCTTCAAAACATCGTCGTCGTATAGGAGTGTCCAGGGGTGTGGGGACTGCAGGTCAGGCATTGCCGTGTCCATGTATAGGATGAACAGCAGGGGTAAGAAGGCTGAGCCCTGGTGGATGCCTACGGTGATGGTGAAGGGCGGCGTGATTCCGGTGGGGCATCGGACTGCGCTTGTGAGATTGCAATAAAGGAGTTGGGTCCACTCCATGTAAACCTCTTGGACACTGTGGGATCGCAGGGCTCACCAGATGAGGTCGTGAGGGACCCTGTTGAATGCCTTTTCCAAATCCAGAAATGCCATGTGCATCATCTTGTTCTTTTCCTGATGCTTTTCCATGAGAATCCGGGTGGCATTGATGGTGTCGGTGGTGCCACATCCCTTGACAAAGCTGCACAGGTTTGGTGTGACAGTGAAGATGCTACAGAGCCTGCGGTCCAGGTCGCACAGGACCTGACCATCAGGACCCTTGACTTACACAACGTGGCCGATGTCTTGCTTGGATCGGTGGTGGGCCTTGGTGGTAGATCCTGTTCACCCCCTGGGGTGTATCCAGCTGTAGAGTGCCTGGTATTGCCGGCTTTGGCGGCAGCCACTGGTTGTTTTGCTGCTGATTTCAGCGATTGGTATCGGTTCCAGTCATCGCTCAGCTCAGAGTTCCACCAGGTCTTGTACGTCAGCTTCTTCTGCTTAATCACCGGTTGCACTTCTTCAATCCACCACCACATTTGATTGTCTAGGAATCTTTGCCCTGGCTTCATTTTCCCCCACTGTCTCTGCTGCTGCTTGATGTATTTGCCCCACAGCTTTGTTCAACATGTGCTCCACGGATTGCTCCAAGTCGCCCTTGAAGGTTGCTAGTGCATCGGACATTTTTGCCTTGTGGTCGGCCATCTTCCACCAGTTGATTCATTCTGGCCCGGTCGTTGGAGGTTTCCCCTGCTGGCGATGATTCAACCGGATGTCAAGGACGAGCGGGTGATCTTGCAGGGCAACGCTCACTGATAGGATCACTTTCGCATTTGTCACCAGCTTAACCTCTTGCCTCCGGACCATCAAGTAGTCGATTTGGGTCGAGTGGCCCCCTCTGTTGTAGTTGGCCATGTGAGTTGATCTCTTCTTGAAAAGAGTGTTCACCAATAATAGTTTGTGGACTTCGGCACAGTCCAGGATTCGGCACCCATCGTCATTCTGCATGCCGAGACCATGCCCTCCATATCTATCTCTCTCCGATCCTACATGGCTGTTGAGGTCTCCTCCAAGAAGGATGTGATGGTCCAGATTGATTGTCCTCAGATGAGTATTGAGCTTCTCCCAAAACTCGTCCTTCTCGGCCTCAGCGCACCCGGTTTGTGGGGCATAGCAGGAGATGACGTGTGCGATGACCGGTCCAGATTCAATTCTGATGGAGATGAGGCAGTCCAATATTCTGCTTACCTTTATCACTTTCTCGTGGAAGTTCTGGCTTAGCACCACAGCCACTCCGTTCCATGCCGAGCTGGTTCCATGATAGTAGACTTTGTAACCATCTCCAATCTCCTTAGCCACTGCTTCCTTCCATTTCGTCTCCTGAATACACACGATGTTGAGTTTGCTTTCCTTGAGCATGGCTGACAACAATTTGCGGCTTCTGCTGGTGAGTGTACCGATGTTGATGGTCCCCAGATGTAGACGATGGACTAGCTTCTTCAGCCTGCTCCATCTTTGAGCATGTAGCCCTGGCCCACTTCTTGTGTCGCTTGGGCGAGGGCAGAGTGCGTCACCTACGGGGGATGCCCTAGCTCGATCCACAGCTTGGAGACACACAGCCATGATGCGATCCAAAATCGTTGACCCTCCGATGCGTCGCTCTGTCTTTTGAGGGACACCTCCACAGTTGGCCAGGATTTAAGGCCACTGTCATCAGCGAGGTGGTGGTAGGATTTTGCCAGCCTTTAGAATTTTATATATTTCTGCATAAATGTGACCTAAAAACATCATCAGATTTTCACACAAGCCCTAAAAGTAGATAAAGAGAACCTAGTTAAACAAATGAGTCAACAATATTATACTTGGTCATTTATTAATTGAGGAAAATGATCCAATATTACATATTAGTGTGTGGCAAAAGTATGTGAACCTTTGCTCTCAGTACCTGGTGTGACCTGCCCCTGTGCAGCAATAACTGCAACTAAATGTTTCTGGTACCTGGTAACTATTGACCGGTCCTTCACAGCAGCTTGAAGGAATTTTTTCTTATTCTTCCATACAGAACAGCTTCAACTCCGGGATGTTGGTGGGTTTTCTCACATTAACTACTCACTTCAGGTCCTTCCACAACATTTTAATTGTTGGGGTGGGCAACTTTTAGACAGAAGGGCCGGATAAATTAGAAAAAAAAACATTTTTAAGCGGGCCAGATGAAAACATGATCTTTAGCAAACTGCAGATGAGCAGCAATGCACTTTTTGGGGAGCAGTGGCTTTCTCCTTGCAACCCTGCCATGACATCATTGTTGTTCAGTGTTCTTCTGATGATGGACTCATGAACATTAATATTAGCCAAGGTGAGAGAGGCCTTCAGTTCCTTACAAGTTACCCTGGGGTTCTTTGTGACACTCGCCAACTATTACATGCCTTGCTCCTGGAGTGATCTTTGTTGGGTGTCCACTCCTGGGGAGGGTAACAATCGACTTCAATTTCTTCCATTTGTACACAATTTGTCTGACTGTGGATTGGAGGAGTCCAAACATTTTAGAGATGGTTTTGTAACCTTTTCCAGTCTGATGAGCATCGACAGCTCTTTTTTGAGGTCCTCAGAAATCTCCTTTGTTCATGCCATGATACACTTCCACAAACCTCTTGTGAAGAGCAGACTAATCCTAGAGATTTGCATACTTTTGCCACTCACTAATATGTAATATTGGATCATTTTCCTCAACAAACCAGTCACTAGGGGTGACACTATCCAGTGTAGGGGTGACACTATCCAGTGTATCTTTTGTGCCGGTCCCAAGCCCGGGTAAATGGTGAGGGTTGTGTCTGGAAGGGCATCTGACG
>JAVSBU010209949.1:0-12064 GCA_033118015.1 Loricariichthys derbyi
GTATCACTACTACAATAAGCATAGCGTCGCTACTTCGTGGAAATTCGCTTATGGCGGGTGGGGCTGGAACGGATCCCCCACGATAAGTTATGGAACACTGTACTTTGTCTTGAGTGCATGTCGAGGCTGTTTCTGTTTCACTTATGGAAAAATTCCCATTATGAAATAGCCTCATACTGGTATTCACTGTAATACCAATATACCTCCCAGCCATAGCATGAAGCCCTAAAATGAAGACCTAAAAGATGTGAGGCAACTGTAGTTATGGGTGTTGTCTAAAATAGACCCATCATCATTAGTTCCTGCACTGTCTTAGCCTAAAGGGAAGATATGATGGGACAAAAGTTTTTTTTTTTTTTTTTGTTCACATTTTGATTTCAGATTAATTAATTAAACTACTGTGTTTTATTTAGCATCTGCCTTTCACAACCAGGACTGTACTGTTTAAGTAAATCTGATTTAGAATGAACTGGTGGGTCAGTTTATTAGGATTTCCACCCAAGCAGTGTGTGAGCAGTGGGCTTTAGTCTGTTCTTACACCTGTTTTCTCTGTCCTTCAGCAGTAAGCTTGATCTGATCGTCAACGTCGCTCCAGTGAGATTTCCAGCCATGGCTGACAGTGAGGACCCACTGTAGACCCCCCTCGTCCTCAGACACCATCACTTCTGCTCACGCTTCCTCGTCCTCTTGCCTGCCATCTGAATCTGCTGGTTTGTTGAACGTCTGAGCCAGGGAGAAGGACCGGTGAGCTCTCAGTCCATGAACTCATCTAACACGCCAGGTAAGCTTCAGTAAGAAACTGACAGTCACGGCCGTTTTTAGCAGATTCATCTGTGCACCCAAAGTAAAGCATTTTACCTTCACTTATCCTGGTCAGAGCTTTAGCTTGGAAAGTGTACTAGTCCATTGCAAGTTTCAGTAAACGCACCACCATGGGATTTAAACCCAGACCCACAAGAGCTGGTGTTTCCACCAGTACTGCCCTGCAACCACAGTCCACCCACATATCAGCATATTTGATACTTAATAAAGCAGATACATGTGTTTATTTCTGAGAGACTTTCATCCAAGCTGAAAGTATCCAAATATAGCACTGAACAATTAAGACTTAAGGGCCTTACTAAATTACCCTTTCAGTGGCTTTCTCCCACTGTTTTCTAACTGTATAGTAATGAGGCTTATTAAGGCCACTGTTTATTTAAGACTGGTCTGATGTGGTGTACAGCTTTGTAATAACAAAGACGGATCTAAACATCAATTAAATTCATCACCTTAACCTTATAATTCATTTACAAACTAAACCAAGACAACAAATAATTATCCACAATAAGTAGAATATAGCACTGAAGTGCTACAGGAATTGTCATACGCAGCTACAAGGTCAGTAGCGCTGTCAGAGCAGTGAATTATCAGGAGACTAGTTTTGCAGTTATACCTCGCCAACGAGTAGGCGTCATTTAATAGCAGTGCGCAGAATTTTTTTTTTGTAGATCCTTTTTGTTTTTTGCTTCCTCAGATGATCAGTGATTCTAGCTTAACAGTGATTAACTCTAGATTAACAGTCTTGTATCTCTGGAGATAAAGGATTGATTCTGCACGGCCAGTGTTTTTTGTTGACTGGCTAAGAAGTTTTTAATCACTTAAGTTTAAATTGAGTTTGCAATTGCTATCAAATTGTTCAGACTTTCATCCCTGTTTTCAGCGTTCTGGAGTCCATGCACATGACGCTACACTCTGATGCCTCAGCTGTATTGATTCTTCATGCAGTGGAATGCTTTTTGCTTTTTATTTCGAGTTTGTTTGTGCTTCACAACTTTTTTTTTTTCAAATGTCTTTCCTTTTGGCTGAAAAACTATGAATCTTGTTGATACATCACTAATTATTACATTACAACAGTCCTATAATGTTACTACTGTATTTTCCGGACTCTAAAGCGCACCGGACTATAAAGCGCAGTATCAATGACTGGATCTAATTCCACACATAAGACACATCGGATTATATGGTGCATTCAGGGAAACAAAACAGTCAGTAAATCAAACTTTATTCAACTCATTCACATTAACTCTAAACATTGTTCAGTTGTAAGATAAAATACAAAACAATACACTCACTTTTTCAGTTCATTCCTCTTCCACAAATCCATCAAATTCTTCATCCTCAGTGTCTGAGGTAAATAGTTTGGTGATTTCAGCATCAATCATGTCCAGATCTTTCTCATTATTATCAGAGTCAGTCTCATTGCTGTTACTTAGTTGTTTAGTGATGATTCTGCCCTTTGTGAAAGTTCGAATAGAGACTGTAGAGACGCTTCTACCTGCTGTTCAATAACCTACTGTTCAAGTTTGTCCTCTAACTGTCGTGCTTTGTTCCCTCAGAAACTCTGGTTTTAATTTCAATCTGTAGAGTAAAAAGCTCGAGCAGTTTCTCCCCTAACGTTATTTTGCAGTCAGGTCCTGTAAAACAGTGTTTAGATGCTCATTAAAACTCTCTGTGTAGATAACGTGACTGAGATTTCTCCAAGTGCAGATAGCATTACCGTGATAACTCTGTTTGATCTTCTTTACTTGGTGCAGATCATCATCTTGCTTCCTCCACTTCCAGACCATTGATTCATTAATGTTGAATTCTCTCACAGCTGCTGTTTTCCCGTGTTCTACTGCATACCTGATAGCCTTGAGTTTGAAATCCGCTTTGTAAGCATGTCTCTTAACAGGTGCCATTTTGGGGTCCTAACAAACACACTATAATATTATGTTGAAGTTCATTACGTATTACTCCACGAGGCCCCTGATTATGGTTACCGTAATGCCCCAACAATCAATTCATAAAGTGCTTCGGCTTCGTTGCTTACCAAAGGCATTCTAAAACATTTTGACAGATTTTTGAGCACTGTGTACCACATAAAATCGATCAGTAAGCACAACCAGAATTAATACATAAGGCACTGGATTATAAGGTGAACTGTCAATTTTTGATTAAAAGGATTTTAAGTGCGCCTTATAGTCCGAAAAATACTGTAACTGTTTTTGCTTCCTCCTTCTGTCATTTTAAAATAGGACATATGGCCTAGATCAGACCTGGGCATTTTATGGCGCGGGGGCCACATATGGCCCTTTGGATATCCCTGTACGCCCAAATGAACAAGTATTTATGCTTAAACTTAAACTTTTTTACTACTTATTACCAGTAGCAGCTTATCAAAATATATAATTTACCACTTTTTACAATGGGAGAAAACTGATATTGAGCAAATTAAGCTCAAATTATCTTTGGTTTGGCCCTCTTTAATTTAAAAAATTGAACAATTATATTTCAATTATATTATGATTCCTCTGCAAACTGATACGTTTTGAGATTCCCAACCTGTAGCTTTACTGTGATCTCTGAAACCCTTCTCCCAGGCCCCCAGTGATCGACAGCTCAGCAGGGGGGTGGAGGCTATGTGAAGCAACAATGGTGTGCCCCCTTTAGCCCCATACTACACCCAACACACATTCCACAGAATACCACCAAGACCTATACATAGGGAGTTCAAAGCTTCAGCCAACAGGATTGACTAGATGAGCTATTCAGTAAAAGCGAGCAGGGCATTTTGACTAATGGAAGTAAAGCATGGTGGGTGAAGACGGGAATGGGAGAGAGAGCAAAGATAAAAATCAGGGTTTTTTGAGAAGTGTGTGAGATTTAAGCCAGATTGAATGATACTTTGGGCACTAGGTGGACGTCTCTGGAGCATTATCCAGGGCTCAGTGTTTTCTTTTAGCCCTGAAGAATCGTGTACACATTCACTTTCTCTCTGTGGATGGAGATGTGCACTGACCTTTCATTACATCCACACTCCAACATCTTTGAAGCTTGTGTCTCTTGTGACATTGTTTATGTAACTCCCAGTTCAGAGTGAATCTGGCTGTGCAGTACAGTGGAGAGCTGCTTCTGAGATGTTCTCAGATTTTTTATAAATATGTCTGTATGTTTTTATCACACTAAAAAACATAGTCGCCATTAAACTCTTGATTTTGTATATGGAATTCCCTTGGGCCCAGTTACTTGGCTCATACATACTTGCTTTTCTCATAAAGCATGCTTTGTAGAAAGTGTTGACGTACAAATTCCTTTCTATCTAGCTTTAACATCTGGGTGAAGCATTTATTCCCTTGTCCCTAAATGAAAACACATTTTAAAAGCATGAAAACACATGGTTGATGTGATGGGATTATGTTTTGTTCTAAATGTTTTAGTACCTGTATAGGTTTGTTTTGGAATTACACTCCTGCAAATGTTCTTGAAGTTTACTTGCAACAAATTCAGTTCAGTAAAGTGTTCAAAGTCAGCGGTAACCTTAGTGATAACCTTTAGTATACTTAAGTCCTTGTTATAATGTCATTGGAAGCAAGGCAGTGTCTCCATAACTTGTTTCCATAACACATGCAAGCTTTCAGGATAATCAAAACACACACTTACTTCTTTATCCAACTTTAACCTGAATGCACCGTGGCATGCTTTTCAATTTTATCTATTTAATTCACTCACAAATGTAATGGAGAACTCAAAATAGCACACTGTGTGCATGTTCTTTCTTTCTTTTTCATGCCTTGATCTCTGTCTTGTTTCCAAATTACATTAAACTTGCACCTTTTAACTGAAATACTAGTGATTGATATCGCTGCACTATTTGCTAATTTAAAAAAACAAGGCTCTGCACAGAATAACTAGTGAAGTGCTTTACTTTCTCTTAATTTGCAGTAGCATGCATCTTTAGTTGATGAAGAGGGAAAAGGATAATTACATGTATGCACCAGTTAACAACCACAGCTACATGAAACAGGACTTTGACCAAAATGGACATTGACCAGATGTATGATTATCATTGTCATACAGTAGTTTAAATACTTTGCACTTTGTGTCTTGTTCTATACAATAATACACAAAAAAAGGCCACCAATATTTCGTTGGACAAGAAAATCCCTGGTTCGACTTTCTCAAACTCAGCATGAAAATTGTTCATACAAAGTACTGTGAGAGTCGGTTTCAGACTCCACCGCAGAGCTGAGAGACTAAACACTGGACCAGAGTCTCTTGTTCCTCTACTAGCGAGCCATCTCCTAGCCTTTCCAGCCAAACTCCCCGAAGAGGGAAACAAAACTCCTCGACTGAATCATCCAAACCTCTCTTCCCTACGGACTCCATACTTCAGGCACCAACTAAAACCTAATTTTAAAGCGTGTGGGGTGAGGAAAAAACTCAATGCAGCCATCTTTGCAAGACCCAAATGGAAGTTCAGCACATGCGTAGATTGATCAGGGTCACTGCATCTGCCTCCCTGTGTTACATAAACAGTTGCATTGTACTAATTGTATAATAATGTCATTGCATTGCAGAATCATTTATTGTAAGGCATATGAGAGGGCTTTCTCAGTGCACACAAAGTTATACAAATAAAAGGTACAGTACAATACAAATCAATCCAATTGTCTGCTTTGCAAAGGCAATTGGATCAATTTGGGTTCCAGAATGTATTAGAGAGTAGTCATGGAAATTGAAATATGACTGCTCGCCACAAGTCTAAACAATCCTGGTTTAATCTACTTTTGGCTCCCCAAATCAGCCTCGGCCAAGGCCGTTGCTTGTATAACAAATTCCTCCAGAAAGTTCAATGCAGAGAGACGCTCTTGTATCCCACCCCCATTCCCCAGACACCTGCTGGTTGTTGACTCTGCGACCTGATCAAGGTTGTCTCCATGGCAATTTGCTGTGTTATCGCTATGACATCCTGTGGACTGAGGCACCGGACTAGGATGTCAGACGAAGCGACTCTCCAGGTCCCCATACCTCACTTCTCACACCTTCGCTGCTGTTGTTCCCCGGTACTGCAAGCTGGTGAATGATGGCTGCTGAACCGATCCGAATGGCTGCATGCTGTGCTGGGTTGTCTTCACCCCTTACCCTTCCTTTGTTGCGAGTCCTGGTCTTCATGTTGTAATGTATATTTGTGCACATGTAGCTGAGGTGGGTTTTTTTTTTTCTTTTTTTTTCAGTTCCCAAACTGTACTCACTGAGAGCATAGTCTGGGGGTGGTTTTTATCTCCTTCCCTCACCTCATGTATTCTTATTTCATATTATTTCTTATCTCTGTCTGCCTGTCCTGTCTCTCCCCATTGTCATACTGTGTGCACATGATGGCTCATTTCATTATATATTTGTACCTGCTACAGATTTATGTGACAAAGAAATCTCTCTTGAACTCTTGAACAAGGCACAATCATGAAATTCGCTGTGCTGAGCGAGGGCATTTTGATTACGATTACAAGCCCGAGCACAGATAGAATAATAACTAACTTTTGTGCACACAACAGTTGTGGTGTTGTTCCCAGTAACTACACTGCTATCCAGTTTCCGACGCCCAAAGCTATAGCAAAATCATTGTTACTATGCTCAAGCACTGGGAATTTTGCAACATGATCATGGTCCTGACTTCATCTTGCCAAAGGAACCCTCTCACCCTGTTACACATAAAGCCAAAGTGCTTCGCTGCCAGGCTTAACAACCAGATGATTTCAGCCCCTCTGAGATGGTTGTTACAAGAGACTTAAAAAGAGCCCTTTAAATTTTTCTTTACAAAATTTTTGTATTGCCATTCAATAAAATAGAACTGAAACATATTTCAGTTCAGGACAGCACAAAAGCAGTCATTAGTACTATTACATTCTTTATGCTTTTATCGTCACTGAAAGAATACATATGAGGTTGGTTGACCAAATGTTCTGGTCGGCTTATTGTCATAATACTCCATAATTTATGGTGGCATTGGTAAATGCGTACCCAATGGGGCCCCAATCAAACCCCAGACCTGACCCCGTTATGTCCCCATGTGATCCTTGACCGCACAGTCAGAAGTTGATTCAGTGTCTCCCCAGTGGAAGAACCTTCTTCTTAATGGTGACATTGTGGAGTATTTCTGCTGATCAGAGGGTTTTACATAAATCTGTCTGTCTTTGGCAAAGAAGCTAAATGGGTTGTGGTTGGATCCAAAAATATGTCCAAACTAATGCAAAAATGATTCAGTGATGACTATTTTTGACATGACCACCCTAGTCCCATGATCTGTATCACCAAAAAGGGAGAATATAGAGTGATTCTGTACACTAGGAATGCCGGACAGCTAAAGAGTAGTGTTGGCAGGGTTCAACTTTAACTTTTTCCCCAACTTGCCCGGTCGGGCAAGTGCCCGGAAAATTTACTGTCCCGTACCAAATTTCTACTGTCCCAAAAATATTTGTATTTTAAAATGTTATTCACATATATTAATAAAATATAACCATAACTAAACACATTAGCTTTTGTGTACTTATTTATAAGTAAACATTCTCACAGCTTACCTTCTGCTATTACTATATTAGCTTACATTATATTATATCAGCTACTATATTAGCTTACATTATTATAGTAGCTATTACTATATTAGCTTGTATTATATTATTATTAGCTACAGAACACTAAATAGTATTCACACACAGACACTGCATTAAGCAGACTGTTCTGCTGCTCCTTTAAGTTCAGGCTGAACAAAAGACTCGCTTATGTTCACTCGCAGAGAGAGTCGACTCTCGAGCGGTTTGTTTTGATTGTTCAATTATGCTTTTAGCGGTAGTAAAATAAAGTTTCCCTCCTCGGGGGAAAAACAGCTTCATATTCTCGCTTCGCTGACATTTTCCCACTCGCCTCGCTGTGACGTCGTTTATCAGCATATAAAATTATTGCTTTTGACTGGACGTGCGAGTGGACTAGAGCACTTTTTCATTACGCGGGGTAAATGTTTAATTGAATTGAGTTTGCCCACATTGTTTTGTTCTTGCGCGCCCCAACCCAACATGAACTGGCCCCACTGGGCAAGCGATTTTTGCCTGCAGCTGTTCCAACGGCACGCTTTACTTGCCCCGGGCATTCGGGCCATCGTTATTGTTGAACCCTGGATGGGGTATGACATTGTTGAGGATAACTGTCTAGACATTTATCAAAGTGTGTGCATCACTGCAAACACAATTGCGAAGTGTATCATTTCCAAGAAACAAATAAGGGCAGACATTGTGCCTGCGTGCGTGCGTGTATCAGCACAAGTGGAATGCATTGAATCAAATAAATATAGAGAAAGAGTGTCTTAAGTGTGAAAACAACAAAAAACCTAAAAGAAAATTTAGAAGCATTTTAGGAACTGAAAGACATCTGGTAATTGTCAATAGTTTAAACAGAGGAAGAAGTCAAACCGCAAAAGCCTAGATGTCATTACTTCAAAGCTTTGAGACTAGGGTCAGATGGGTATAAAGGAAGATCGAAAACTTGCGCTATTCGGAACTCTGTGTCAGAACTTGGCGCATCTGTACATTGATTTTCCCCAGATCTGTTATTAAAACACAAAACCTGGAACTTTGTCATTGTAGTGTGATCTATCCGGCTCCGAATCCACGAACACACAGAGAACACACATGTTTTCTCCAACAACATTAATGAAGCTTGGGTATGTTTTCTGATCTTGAGACCTGAGTTAATGTCCTAGTGGTGCTTTTTTGTCCTTTAGGCATGAATGGCCATGTGTGAGGTATCATTATTTTGAGAGAGATTTGGTAGGCCTGAACTGTGGTAGCCTAGTGGTTAATGCATTTGATTATGGACCAGAAGGTCCAGGCTTCAAATCCCACCTCTGCCAAGCTGCCACTGTTGGGTCCTTGAACAAGGCCCTTAACCCACAATTGCTTAGATTGTAAATTGCTCTGGATAAGGGCATCTGCTAAATGTCATGAATGTATAAATGGTAGGCTGTTCTTTTGACAAGTTATTTGGATTTTTATCCTTTTCTTTTATGTTGAGGGGGTTTATTGGAATTATACCCCATTCTGAATATCTTCAATCATGACTTGAACATTTGAGGCTTAGAGCTAAGAGCTGAAATGCACAGACTGCCACCAAGGTTTGATGGGTCCTCGGCCAGTTGAGTGCATCAAATTTATTTTTGATAACACTGTCCCAGCTACAGCCGGCAATATATCTGTCCCATGACTCCTGACTGTGAATATTAATTGCTACATAGTAGTATGTTGTACTACATAATTTACAGGTATAGGACTGATTCCAAATTGGACTGGGAAATAAACTGTTCAGTTATACCATTATACCATTGGTGGTTGTGTTAGTGTGTTGAACAGACATGAGTTTATCAGACACAGCAGTGCTGCTGGAGCTTTTAAACACTGTTCCACCATTGTCTACTTTATTAGAGAGATTCATCTTATTGTTCCACTTTGTAGATGTAAAGTCATACAGTAGCTTGTCTGTTGTTACACAGTTTGTGTTACTCATCCTTTCATCCTTCATCATTGCTCACAGGATGCTGGTGGCTGGAAATTTTTGGTTGCTTGACTATTCTCAGGCTGGCTCTCAGCCCCAGATGATACTATAATATTTAAAGACAACACTGCTGTGTCTGATAAACATGTACGAACAGTACACACCACCACATGAGTGTCACTGCAGTGCTGAGAATGATCTCACAAAAGAAACAAGCAACAAAGTCTAAGAAAATGACCTCAGAAGAAAAGAATTAGCAAACCTTTTGATTCTGCCAGTTATGTTTGCATGCATGAGACAACTGATTTGAAATCAGAGTATGAGCTGAGAAATCCAGTTACTGACTTAAAACCTCGCTCTCTCTAATGGATTTCTTAATCTTCTTTCTTATTTTTTTACTGGAAAATATAAGTGCTTGTAAACACATTCATTGTCTTCAGAGTGTGTCTTGCTGATGATTTTTTTTTTTTTGAGATTTCCAAAAAGGTCCTATATGACTTGTTGCAAATCAGTAAGGGGGGGTGTTTGTCAGGTGAGGGCTCATTATCATTTAATGGATTCAGTATTCAAAACCAGGTGAGATTGGGGTTTTGATGCTTGAGCCATGTGGTATTCTAACCAAAGCATGTCCTAGACATTTAAGACCCCAGACAAATGTGTTAACTTTCATGCGTCTTATTCATGGTTTGATAATAAAATAAGTGTGTGAGGTGAGCTCAAATTTATATCATGATAGTTTCCCGCTATCAATATCAACATTATAGTGTAATGATATATAAAAATAAGGAATTAAATAGATGAAGTTATTAATAACTTTTAAATTGTATTCAAACAAAGTTTTAGTAAATATTAACTGATAAACTAAAAACTTATAAAATTATAATGTTCATTCATTCTATAAAACTCATACATTCATTCAGTATCTTACCTACTTAATCCTACTCAGGGTCGTGGGAAAGTTGCTGCCTAGCCAGTGACACGGGGTGCAAGGCTGGAATAATCCTAGACAGGGCACCAATCTTTTATCCACTCATATATACACTGAGTGCACTTTGGACACACCAATTAAACTAATACCGTATTTTCTGGATTATAAAGCGCAGTATCAATGAATGGATCTAATTCCGTACATAAGGCGCATTCAGCAAAACAAAAGTCAGATAATCAAACTTTATTCAACTCATTCACAATAACTCTCAACATTGTTCAGTTGTAAGATAAAATACAAAACAATGCACTCACTTTCAGTTCATTCCTTTTTCATAAATTCACCCAACTGTTTACCTCATACACTGACGATGAAGAATTATCTACTGCATACCTGATAGCCTTGAGTTTGAAATCCTCTTCATAATTGTGTCTCATAATGGGCTCCATTTTGGGGTCCTAGCAAACACACCATAATATTATGTTAAAGTACATTACGCATTACTCCATGAGATTCCTGACTGCGGTAGCTGTAATGATCCAAAATCAGTTCATCAAGCGTGTTGGCTTCGTTACTTACCAAAATCATTCAAAAACATTTTGAGCATTGTGTACCACATAAAATTGGTCAGTAAGCACAACCAGAATTTATACATAAGGCACTGGAATTTAAGGCGAACTGTCAATTGTTGATAAAATTAAAGGATTTTAAGCGCATTTTATAGTCCAAAAAATACGGTAGGTTTCTATGGAATTTGGGAGGAAACTAGAGTACTATGACACCAGATTCTCTGTGAGAGCAGATATGGGTCTGGTGGCCACTGGTGTCATCAGATCAATGTTATCATTTATATGTATGGTTTCCTTCATTGTTTTTTTTTTTTTTTTTTGGCCCCCTCCACTTTTTCTGGCTTAGTTATCATGATGTATCCCAAGATGTCAGTATGTCTACTCAACTATCAGCGTACTGTAATTAGGCTTTTATATGCCGTCTCTTTCTCTCATTCTCTCTCTGGGTGGTTGTATGGGTTGAGAGAGTAATTGCTTCCACCTGAACTTTGCTGTGCTCTTTTAACCCAGTGTGTCCACCTCTGCACGAGGTCCCTAGACTTTGTTACACTGACTTAGTGTGTTGAACAATCAACTTAAGTTACACTGATAATGTCCAAGTGATTCTTCATTTGCTGAAGTGGAAGCTTAACATTTCAGTGTCTGTGCATATCTTGACTCAGTAATGCATAGCAGAAATTCCCTGCTTTCTCCAGATAAACCCTTGTCAATGCGTTCATCGTTTCTGTGAAAGGCTGGTCCAAGTTAAACAGTTCACAATAAGATGGCAGGTGGAGAATGAGAGGCCTAAGTGACAGTCTTCCTTGGGCTTCTGGGTGGATGTTCACAGGTGACGGCATTTTGGTATATTTACCAGATGCACTGCCTGTTTTAGTAATCAGGGGTGAATTAGATGACTGTCTGTGGATGTAGTTCATGGGAATAGATCTCTTGGTTGCTTTACATTTTCGGGCAGTTTGCTATAATTTGTTCGTTCTCATTTTGTTTTCCTCTTTTTTTTTTTTTTCAGAAAGAGCATGGAGTTTAGACGCACATATTTTTTTGTTTTTTGGGGTTTTTTTGTGTTTGTTTGGTTTTTTTGTTTTTTCCTCTTCAATTTAATATATTTTTTAAACAGAATGAGCTATTTGGGAACACTTGTATTTTGTAGTCTTGGTCCTCCCAAGGTTTCTTCCTATTAATGTTTAGGGAGTTTTTCCTTGCCACTGTTGCTCAAATTGGGAAT
>JAVSBU010210057.1:0-12064 GCA_033118015.1 Loricariichthys derbyi
TCTACATGCTTTGCAAGTGGGAAAACCTTAAAAATCAGCAGTGTATCAAATACTTGTTCTCCCCACTGTATCTGTCTATATCCATGTTATATCTTAGCAAATCGTAGGTGTCAGCAATGTGATGCAATAAACATTTGTTTCTGGAACAATAATACCATCTATTCTGTGGCATGCTGGTCTTCCCTGACAATAGTACACAGCCATATCTATCTGTGAGCTCAAGTGTATCGAGGCCCGTTCATGAAATGACATACATGCTGCAGCTGGAGAACTGGTTGTTTGTTTACGATAACAGATTGATTTTGTGCAGTAAGGGACATTGGGTATGCAGGTTACATAGGCTACCCAGACAAAATAATTTATCATCTTTTATACTTAAAGTAGTAGTACCATCAGGCTCCTGTAGATGGCGGTGTACAAGGATCAGGCTATAAATAACCACAGGCTGTGTGATTGGATTTATAATTTGAGAAGAGGTGGTACGGTGCAGTGAATGTCTCGTTTGGTGTGTGGAAATGAGTCGCAATGCAGATGCTAATGATTGGTAAAAAGGAGTGATTGCATCATACGATTCTACAAGCCTAGGTAAAACTCCAGTCTACAGGAAATTCTCATCAGTATTATAGCTGAATGACTGATGAAAAACTGGACAGGGACCGTCAATGCCTTTTACGGTTGTGTATAGAAAAGACTCTGCTTTTAGGCAAAAATTACTTCTAGAGGTCATTGTTGCCAGTTTATAAAACACTCCACAGAGAACTGCATGCTGTGAGCATATGGAGCAGAGTGGCCCATAAGAGACCTTTGCTCACATCCGCTCACAAAGTTGCCCATTTGGGTGAAGAGACAAAAATTGGACTGTTCATAACTGGAAACATTATATAGTCAGATGAATCTGGTTTCTATCTGTACGTGAATGTTGTTAGGAGACCTCAGGAAGCCTTCAATGAGGACTATGTGCAAGGTGCAGTTCAAGCTGGAAGAGGTTCTGGGAAGTTTTAATTAGGTTGAAATGGGTCCTTCCACTGAGGTGACAGCCAGGTTCCTCATTGAAGAACAGAACATTCCTATTCCTGTATTCCAAAATGATAATTCACACAGTCACAATGCTGCAAATGTGACTGATTGGCATGATGAAATTTCAGGAGCAGTCAAACATCTGGACTTGCCCACAACTCTTGAAAGTCTGTGCAGTTCTTTGATGCACTAGTGGCTGAAAATTGATGTTACCTACATCTAGGACATTGTCCAGTCCCTGCCAAATCACATGTGGCTGTTATTCCTGCTCTTGCAGTTGAGGCTATTATCTTTTAACCAAAATTGTATGCTAGTAAAAGTGGACATCAAAGAGGCTAGTTTGCTAGCAGTTACTATAGCCCACATTTATCACAGGGAGTGGTCAAAAGTTGTTAAAACTTGTTTATTTAATTAATATTTAGCAATACTCTTATCTTAGGGAAGTTCCAACTAATACTGATCCTAGTGATATAACTGTAATATGGTGTGGTAGCCTAACGGTTAAGGTGGACCAGAAGGTCCAGGGTTCAAATCCCACCTCTGCCAGGCTGACACTGTTGGGTGCTTGAGCAAGACCCTTAACCCACAATTCCTTGTAAGTATGTATTTGAAGTCGCTCTGGATAAGGACGTCTGCTAAATGCCATAAATGTAAATGCTACAATCAAACCAATTTGGATGACACCAAGTTTATGGAGTTTCTAATTTCTAAGGATAATCCCCTCCTGTTCACAGATCATCAAAGGGTTATTAGCCAACTGTTCATAAGTAAATGGCTGGTGCCTCAAGGGAGTGAATTGATTCAGCAGAGCATTAATGATGTTATTTAGTAACAATACGACAATTAGGTCACATTTTCAGCATGAGGACAACTCACATGTAATACCACGCAGTGACACAAACAAACGATGGAGGAAGGAGAGAAATGCACATTTTTAAGCTGGAAATACAGACACTATTTTGAGTTTGTGTCAGCTAAAGATGACAATATCGAGGTTCGTTATACACTTTGTGCTGGTGATAAAGTTCTATCTAGCATCAAAAACGTCACATCAAATTTGAAGAAACATTTGGAGTTGCAGCACTGAACAGTCAAACTTGGTGAGAGACAAAGAGAAGCTTCTGTTAATGAGGTACAACCACTGTTTAACTCATAAGATTAAGATTAGGAAAGAGTAACAAAAGTAGTCTTGATGTCAGCCTACATGTGATGTTAAACTATCTATTTTATTTTTTATAAATAATTTTTTTCAGGAAATAGTTTTAAGTTCAACTGTAAATGTCAGGAGATTTACTGTTGACGTTACTGTTAAAAATGCACTTCCAATAAAATGAGTATTGGCAAAACTGGTTGCCATTTTTATGTTGAGGCAGCGGGGGGTTGTGTCAACAGCTGAATGTAACTAATAAAGTAACTTGTAATCTAATTTGATTACTTTTAAAATCAAGTATTCAGTAAAGTAACCAAATTACTTTTTAAAGGAGTAATCAGTAATCAGATTACTTTTTAAAGGTAATTATGCCATTACTGCTACTTAATGACCCTGATATTTTTTTTTAGTCAGATCCTAGATCATTCAAGTCACGGCATTGCCAAATTGCAACTCTCATGCTCTCAAGTTCAACTCATAAAAGCTAGAGAATAAAAGGAGATCTTTAAGAGTGCATATGGATTCAAACCTTAGTGTTAAAAAAAACAAAAAAAAATGACTAATCTGCGAGAAATTACACATAAAACAGACCTTCTTGAAAATTCATAAACACCAGATTTGGTAATAGAAAATGTGCATTTTAATTAATACTAATTGTTCATAAATTGAGCGTGCATGCACATTTCTTTACAGTTAGCATAGCATACAATTACCATAATCCGCACCCACAAATAACCACTGTATAATACTGTATATTAAAGCCTTTGGACTGAGGAGCTGCAGTAAAAATCCCCCATAACATCTCAGAAAATTTTTTAAAATTCTGATGTGAAAATTTGACTGAAGTGGCTTCAAATGGAGGCCTTTGGGAGGTATTTTGGGACATAAATAGCAGTCTAAAAATGCAGTTTCGTGGGTTTCCAGAACAGTCCAGACATCAAGAAGAAATGTTTCGACATGAAGCTAAAATCTAGAAAACATATTAGCACACACCAGCAAGCACTTTCACAATCCGGATCCTCCATCATTAAGCCTGTCTGTAGCAGATAAACCAATCAATTAACCAGCAGTACTGGTGAAACCTCTCTGTCACCAGTTGATTGTTGACATGGTGAATTAAGCTTAAGGTTTCATGAATAAGCTAAGAACTCCCAATTGTATTCAACCATGTAAAGCCTTCCAAGTAAGAACTAGTGTGTTAAGATGAATTAACCTCCTGAGACCCGGCCCATTCATTATGTCCTTTAAAATGGACATCCTGTTCACCTGTAAAAAAAGTGTAAGACACTTTTTCCTCTAGGTTCTCAGGAGGTTAAAAAGTGTTTCATTTTTTTATTGTCACAGTTCTTTTGTGTAACGAGGATGGTACAGCACTTTGTTTGAACTTGTACTTTTCTCAACTCTCACTGGGAAAAGTTTATCCTTTTAGAGATACGGGTCACGCTCATGACTGGGCAATCAAATCACCTAACGTTCCTCGTGTTTTCTTAGTCCAATCTCTGCATACATTTGCAGAGACGCCGTCCCCTGCACCCACATTCTGATTAGGGACATGATACCATTCATGCACTGGTTTCTGATTCCTGAGTATAATAAAGATAATCACTTAGGCCATGCCCACACGATTCCATGGAAGAAAAACACACCGCATTTTGTAAGTATGTAGGTCAAAGGACTGATGGAGCAACAAACCACATAATTAACGGTCTGGTTTTTCCAGTGAACAATAGTGACATGAAAGAGACTTCAAAAGAATTTCTTCTTATTTTTATTAAATATAAAATGCATAGTCAGATTTATTTTATAAACAGGCTAGAAAATAGTAAAAAAAAATTTTAAATGCTTTACAAAAACATACTGCTGTCTACTTTACATAGAGCGCTTGGATCCAGGAACAAAAAAAACTTGCGTTTCTAGAATTGAGCAAGAAATGGGCGGGTTTGGTAGGATCATCATTTAATGCCACGCCCACTTATTTACCAAGAGCCTATAAAACCAGCTTGAGTCCATGTCTGTTGTGATCTGATCAGAAAGAAATTGAAACAAGCAGCCCTGGAAGAGCTACACTTTATTTATTTATTTATTTATTTAGACTTTTAGTCTAACTGTCAAAATGGAGAGTGATTTTTTACCAGAAGCCATGGATAAAGGCATACCTTCACAAAGTTCTCCAACCACTGTAAGTGCTCTTCTATTTATATATTCATGTTTTTGTATTTCTGCTTGTGCAGGCTGTCATAGTGCAAAATAAGTGCAACCACTGTAGGTTGATTGAACACGGTCCAATAAAAATAATAACTTAGATAATAATAATAACTTAGAAACCTTTTTTAAAACATATAGTGAAAATTTTAAAGTTCAAATACATCAAATCTATCTCTATTTCTATATATGCAATTCTATCTAGTGAGATAAAACTCTAAAGAATTTCTATGTTCTAAAGAAATAAAATTAAGTCATATACGTCAAACTGTTTTTTTTTTTAAAAGATAGTAAAATAGTTCAGCAAAGAAAGCCTTATGTTGGAATGGCATCCTTTCCAGTGTCCTGACCAGGATTGGACTGTGGTAGCCTAGCAGTTAAGGTTGGACTATGGACCAGAAGGTTTAGGGTTCAAATCCCACCTCTGCCAATCTGCTACTGTTGGGTCCTTGAGCAAAACCCTTAACCTACAATTGATTAGATCGTAAGATTCTATCAATTGTAAGTTACTCTGAATAAGGGTGTCTGCTAAATGCAGTAAATGTAAAACAGGATTCAATTGTGAAATATAGTTTTATAAAATAAAACTTCAATAGAAAAAGTTTGAGGGTCTTCAAAATATAGTTTTATAAAATAAAACTCCAATAGAAAAAGCTTGACGGTCTTCAAAATATAGTTTTATGAAATAAAACTTCAATAGAAAAAGCTTGACGGTCTTAAAAATATAGTTTTGTAAAATAAAACTTAAATAGAAAAAGCTTGACGGTCTTCAAAATATAGTTTTGTAAAATAAAACTTAAATAGAAAAAGCTTGACGGTCTTCAAAATATAGTTTTATGAAATAAACTTTCAATAGAAAAAGCTTGACGGTCTTCAAAATATAGTTTTGTAAAATAAAACTCCAATAGAAAAAGCTTGACGGTCTTCAAAATATAGTTTTATAAAATAAAACTCCAATAGAAAAAGCTTGACGGTCTTCAAAATATAGTTTTATAAAATAAAACTTCAATAGAAAAAGTTTGAGGGTCTTCAACATAACAAATCGGTAAAACTTTGTTTAATACAAAATCAGAGAGATTAAAAATCATAAGTAAATGTAAATTAAAATAAAGGAATTAATTCAGTCAAGTACACGGTTTACAATTAATTTAAACAAATAAAAATACGTCACTATTAGCCAACATTCAATACTAATAAAACGGTAAATTACATATCTATAATCTCCTTAGCTGCTTTATGAAAGTAAGCATCAGCACAGCAAGGAACAAAAATCCTTCGTCCAGTTATTTTTTTGCTGTATTTCTCTCTGTTTGTTAAACTGTTTATTAGCATTAAGCGCACACTCTTGTCTGTTTAGGATCCAGCAAAGCTCTATAAGATGCTGAAGGTGCTGGGAAGCGGCTCGTTTGGTCAAGTGTACAAGGTGAGAGTTTATTTGGCTCTTTAAGCTTTTGGGACACAGGCTTTGATTCACTCTATTCTGGTATGCAGACTGGGTCTCTGTAAAGCAAGTTAGCGTAAACAGTTAATACCAATTTAATGCATGTCTTTGAAATGTTGGCGAAACCAGAGCACACAGAGTAAACCCTCAAAGAAAAGGGGAGAAGGCAGTAGGTCCAAATCTCCCATCATCAATACAAGATCTTGGGGGACAGAACTCTGCACAGAAATAAAC
The DNA here is from genome assembly GCA_033118015.1 of Loricariichthys derbyi. NCBI lineage: Eukaryota > Metazoa > Chordata > Actinopteri > Siluriformes > Loricariidae > Loricariichthys > Loricariichthys derbyi. The sequence goes on from JAVSBU010210057.1 coordinate 6,045, forward strand.
GTTGTGACATCGCAGAAGCTCGTGATGCTACAGCATCAAAGCTAAAGGGGGTCTAACCAAATATTAGTGACCTTTTTTTTTTGGCCGGGCAGTGCATTTTCTGTTTGAACTACTGGAGTAAGAAATTTTCTTAGATATCAAACTTTTCTACATAAAAGCAATGTTTGCAGACAGAAACTGAAGTAGCATTAGCGTTAGCTTTAGACTGCCCAAGAACACCAGCTAACTGAAACCACATTGAGTTAACATAGGCAAAATAAAATACATAATACCAGTAAAATGGAAGCTTGTTTATTTAAGTAAGTAAGTGTGTTGGAAACTCCGTAAGCGCTTCACCTTTGCCTTGCATTCTCTGACTCACATTTAAGTTCTGCAGGGAAGAACCCTAACCGTAAACACTCGTCACTCTGAGAGAGCAACATTTTTGCTGTGCTAATGCAATCATTTCTTCAGCAAACCTGCCATGTTAGCAACTCCTTATTTTTCCTCAAATAAGATAGTTAGTATCATCCCTCTGTGTACCCTAGAATCCCAAAATCACAAAAGCACTTTTAGACATTAAACTTCTTTCATTATCCGTTCCTAGTGCTAGCTCTTAAGTTGTATTTGGTCTGGGTACTAGCAGTGTAATGCTAGTCAGATTATTAATGCTAATGCTCATTAGTCATGATATTTACTCTGCTAAATATCTAATCCTTATTAGTTTTTGTTATCCGTTTTTGTTTACATGACTGTGCTAGAGGTTAGTGCTAAAAAACAAACCCATTGTGACGCTAATGACATGATTCAGGATCTTAGCCAAAATAACAGAATTGGCCAGTTTTGTTCATAACAGCTCATAGCAGCCTTTTAGTCACTCTTACTGTAAAACTCTAGTAATGTTCAGAGTATATTTCCTCTTTCAGCTATGCATGTCAAAACGCGTAACCTAGTTATGCTAAAACTCCACCTGTTTTTGGGCGCTACTGTCAGTTGGATGATGATCTCGTTCATCCTCATTGTTAACGTCTAAGATAATTTCTAGTGGTAAAATAACAACACATAGCTTTGTACATGATTGAACCAAAGAGCTGTGAACATCCAAAACAATAAAATGACTCACAGTTTCTAACATTAAAAACATACCCCCTTGTAACTGATGAGTTGAGAATGGTCCATCACCTAAAAGGTGGTTGAATGCAAACAATACGACTTATGATTAGAATTTTTAGAACCCAGAGCAACTTACAATTCGTATAATTGTGGGTTAAGGGTCTTGCTCAAGGACCCAGCAGTGGCAGCTTGGCAGAGGTGGGATTTGAACCCTGAACCTTCTGGTCCAGTCCAGTGCTTTAACTGCTAGGCTACCACAGTCTGAATTTTTAAGAACCTATGGGCAGCTCATAAAAAAGAAACCTTGGGATAACCAAGACTCAAAAAGGGACCCAAGTAGGTTTGCTACCTTTTTGAGTTTCTTCCTATTAACGTTTAGGGAATTTTTCCTATCCACTGTCAACCTAGGCTTGCTCATTTTGGGCTTTGAGTTTAGATAATAGAAGATATTATTAAGCCCAAGGAGGATGGGCCCCTTTTTGAGTGTTGGTCCTCCCAAGGTTTCTTCCCATTAAAGTTTAGGGAGTTTTTCTTTGCCACTGTTGCTCAAATTGGGAATAACATAAGTTGTAAAGCTGCTTTGAGACAAAGCTCCATTGAAAAAAAGAGCTATAAAAATAAATTTGACTCTGAAGATACTAGGAAATTGCTGCTTTGAGACAATATGAAAGGCGCTATTGAAATAAATCTGATTAACTTTGACTTTGGCAGTTCAGCCATTTCTTTTCCAGTAAGGTCCAGTAGGTAGAATTTCCATTGTCTGCATACAGAGCCCTATATTTTTTATTATTATTATTGTTATTATCATTAACAAAGTGCAATTATAAGCTGGATGAGCTTCGTCAATACCTCATAGTATGTTTTCTCTGTGTGTTTATTCAGGCTGAACATATTATGTCAGGCCATCTTTTTGCCATCAAAGTGTTAAATCCAAAAAAGGTAAGAACTTAATCTGTTCTGTACATTTTTTATCTAAAATATTAACAAATAAAAGACTTTTATAGTCATATTTTGTAGTTCACTCATTTAACTTTCCTTAACCAGCAATGTAAATGGTGCTAACCAATTAACTATCAGCAACCTATTAGCTGCATCATTGCCTAATATTTTGCCAAAGTTAAAAGAAATAGATAATAAATGTAAAAATAAAAATATATGAATGAATGGTTGAATAAACAATTAACATTACTGTCTTTATTAACAATGCATGAGAGGATTACTGAATAAATAGATATGCGAATCAAGTAAGCAGAGAATGGATAAGTGAATGTAGGGATGTATAATAAATCAATGGTCTTGTTCTCACAGTCAAATGAGCAGGACCTGCAAACTGAGATTAACCTTCTGAAGAAATATTCACACCATAAGAACATCGCCTCTTTCCACCGTGCTTTTGTTAAGAGGAATCCGATTGGTATGGAGGACCAGCTATGGGTAAGTGTTAGAAGCTTTTAGTATGAAGTCCTAGTTCAAAAAGCTGTTGTTCTGTGAAGGAATGGATGATAAGTGCATTATCTAACAATACCTGTACTGACTGTGGGTCTGTGTTTTTGTGTAGTTGGTGATGGGTTACTGCGGCGGCGGCTCGGTCGCAGATCTGGTTAATAGTGTAAAAGGGAAATCTCTGAAAGAAGAATGGATTGTCTACATCAGCCGAGAAGTCTTGCAGGTTTGTTTCAGCTTTTGCATCTTCATACACTTGTTTATCACATGGCCAAATGTATGTAGACACGTGTACTGAGGAATGCACTCATTTGCTCTGTTGACTGGACTGAACAGAACTATGACATCAATCCAGTCCAACAGATTTGTGATGAACTGAAAAGCAGATTGTTAGTCTTTCTGTGGAGAGCAGCCAATGAGCATTTGTGGGGTGTCTACATACATTTGGCTTATAGTGTACTTCGAAATTACAAGGAAACTTCAACTATAGTGTTTTCTTCTCTTTAGGCTCTGGCACATCTTCACAAATACAAAGTCATCCATAGAGACATTAAAGGGATGAATGTGTTGCTGACTGAAAAGGCTGAGGTTAAATTAGGTAAGAGTTCAGTCCTAGTAGTGGAGGATTATAATCAAGCAATAGAGCATAAAAGGGGGAATGTTAATGTGAATAATGACTCTGTGTGCTTTTTAAATACCTGATTTATTTATTTGTGTGTGTAGTGGATTTTGGCGTGAGTGTACAGTCAGACTGTACCGTTGTTCAGAGGAATACCTTTATCGGGACTCCTTGTTGGATGGCACCAGAAGTCATCGACTGCAAGGACGCTTCCTCCTTCTATGACTACAAGGTGAGATCCTTAAAATGTCCCTTTTTCTGTGATGAGGCTCAGGGTTAGATTTGGATCATTCTAAATGTGTTGAATGGGGCTGAGGTCAGGGCTTTGTGCACACCAGTCAAGTCCCTCCCCTCCAAACTTGGCATTCCCTTTACTGTCAAAGTCAAATTTATTTGCATTTCAAATTTTGTAGCAGTTAGTGCAGCATGAGACTATGGCAGCATAGCTAAAAGGTTTTTAAAAGTGAAGAATCAGAGGGAAACACAGCCAAGAGGGATCACATGAGACATCAGCAACCGACTTCCCCAGCAACTGATAAACTTGTGGTTATGTGGATGTTTGTTTATCCTCCTGAGAACCAAGGGAAAATTGTCTGACAATTTCTGTTCATTATAAAGGACATAAATGAATGGGCCGGGTCTCAGGAATGTTTATTGTATAGGTGCAACAGAATTCTCTGTCAGTTTGGCTAACTGTGTGATTGTGTGTGTTTTAGAGTGATATCTGGTCACTGGGCATCACAGCCATTGAAATGGCAGAAGGAGAACCACGTAAGTACTTTCACACATACGCACACAATTTAATGCTAATGTGCTTTACTAAATGAACTATCTCTCTCTGCAGCTCTGTTCAAAATGAACCCATGGAAAGCAATTATGTTGATTCTTAGCAATCCTGCTCCAAAACTGAAGGGCAACCATTGGTGAGTTAATGATCCGATATCCTGAGACATATTAATTAAATTCTACGTTCTTTCAAGAATGTTTTGTTTTAAATTTTATGCATTAAAATCAGTAGAAATGTGTCATAGGGTTGTTTGTTCAGCCGTTTCACTGCTAATGCTAACTAACAAGCTAGCATGAGCAAATCCCCAGTAGTAGCTCATTAACTCTTCACTTGTAGCTCTAGCTAATTAGGTACATCAAGGAGGATGGACCCCTTTTTGGGTCTTGGCCATCCCAAGGTTTCTTCCTATTAACACTTAGGAAGTTTTTCCTTGCCACTGTTGCTCAAATTGGGATTAACATATAAGTTGTAAAGCTGATTTGAGACAATGCTCCATTGTAAAAAGCGCTATACAAATATATTTGACTTTGACTTAATTAACTTGAGCTAACCTGGCAGCATTTTGTAAAGGATTTTGCGCATGTTTATAAGCTAAGCATTTAGCATAAGGTCACCTGACCTTCTGAAATGTTTTGATTCCCATTAGCAAGCATGAGCAATTCTGACAGATATTTGGGATGCTTACGGCTACTTTGCAGATAATTGATTGTTGATAATCTTGATAAGCTAACTGTTTTTCTTTTCCTTGTTTTATTTCCTGTTTTTCTTCAGGACACAGACGTTCCACTCATTTATCGAGTCTTGTTTGGTGAAGGATCCAAAACAACGTCCGACTGCTGCCACCCTATTACGCCATCTGATATTCCACAACCTCGATGTCCGCTACATCCGGCATGAAATCGTCCGGCACTGGAACACGAAGAAAGGTAACACGCACTCAGTATAAATGAATGCCTTGTTTACAGAGTGCTTTGTGTCCAGCTGCATTTCTTTAAAATAATGGAGAATAAATATGATGTGTATCACATCAGCCAATCTAGCTTCCAGTAAAAACTTTTGCAGTGAAAGCAAAATTAATTTACATCCTGAATTTACAGACAAACTACATTAGTACTTTGGTATTCGCCATTAATTTCTTCCAGCAGTAACGCTGAGTAGTGAAAATAATGAATTAAGACACTTTTCACATCAGGAATATATAAATACACATACAGATATTAATAATAGTGATAAAAATGCTGTGGTTCTCACTGTTTTCCTTTCGGTTGGTTGTTATACTTCTTCTTAGGACTCATGGTTTTATTTGCACTAAGAACATAACAGATTACAAAAATAAATAAATAAAACAAGTGAGTGCTATTGTAACACATTCTCCTTTGTTTCGGCTCGATGGGGATACGAGTCATGCATCTCGACCCACACAAGTTCTAACGAGTGCGCTAAGTGCGAAACACAAAAGTGCTAAGGCATTTTTTAAGACCGTCTAAACTTTAAAACTTTGAATTACTTGACAGTTATATGTGAATTTTTACAGTTCCACAATTAATTCATGGTTTTACTGTAAAATTTTACAGTACATTCTCTTTCCTGGAAATCTCTCACCTCTGAGACTCATGCACTGGGACCAGATTTCATGGTGTGAAAACCATGAGATCTCATTTGAATGCAAACCATTCAAATCTCCTGCATCAGAAAAATGCTCTGAGATAATAACTATAATTTATTCGAGTTCTTTGCTCACACTGCATTTGATTTGTTGCTGTGCTGATAACTAAAATGTGATGCTAAATAAAAGGGAGATGGCTGAGACCTTCTCAGACTGACCAATGAGACAATCTTCTGTGATGGCTTATTTCATTTGGCTTTATTGCTTTATGTCCATTATGAGGGTGGAAGTGTTGGTGGAGCCATGTAGGATTTTGTCAGGCTCTAAATGCATTTTCATGTGTTGTAGGTAAAGAATCCCGTAGTGATGACAATGAAGGCAAGAATGCTGATCAGGAAGCTCAGGCAGAAGACTGCAGACTGCAGGTGTGTGTGTGTGTGTGTGTGTGTGTGTGTGTGTGTGTGTGTGTGTGT
>JAVSBU010210164.1:0-12064 GCA_033118015.1 Loricariichthys derbyi
AAAGAACACCATATTTTATTGAAAATCTGGCATAACCATTCACAAGAATTAGTCTTTCATAAATCACCCTTCACTGCTTTCTCTATGCTTTGGGCAGTGATCTATAAATCAAAGCATATAACATGTTAAATTCTTAATATTCGGTATAACAGTGCAATTTATGCAAAATAACCTACATATAAAAATGCCAACAGTAACTTGCTGAAGCGTTGAGAAGTGACTCATGCCTTCTACTCCAAAATAAATGTTAAGATGTCTCTTGCACTATATATAGTACAGAAATCTTTCAGAGAGGAAAATCTACCTACTAGCCTTCATACCTTTCACTTTTTTTAGTTTTCACACTGTACATATAGAGAACAGTGGTACCACAAGTCACAAAAAACGACCTGTGACATTAACTTCAGCACTAACATAGTAAACTCAAGCCCTGAGATCAAAACGAAAGCAAGGACATTTTGACGACAACACAGTGATAGGCCAAGCTGTTTTATTAAGAGCCGAAAAGCATGTAGTCCACGTGACATTAAGGAATATAAAATCTGGAAATGAATCTGAATAATAAAATTGCTCTACAAATTCAAATTGTGTTAACTATTGCTGTTGTGTTCTGTAATAATAGTAATGTGTAAATTAAAAAAGCAACATTAAATGGCTTTTAAGCTTAAGCTTCTCAAGAAATAATATAATAAACTAATATTCGGTGCCTTCATTTTGTCTGGGCACCCGTTAGATTGCCGAGTGCCATTTAAAACATATCAAAAGTTTGCTTAGGTTTATCTTCCCTTCTTATCATTCTGTGAGTCCTTTAATAAAGTATTTTAATCACTGGAGACATGCTAAACTTCAGAATAGACTATACACTATAGTATATATAGTATAGATAGTAATATAGACTATCACTATATACTAAAGTATGGTTCTTTGTGATGGATCCAATCGATCATTAGCACAAATTTAACACTGGATCTTTTTCTATTTTTTATGATTAGCACATAAGAGTCTACAGATTCTACCTCTCAGAAACAGAAGACAGGAAGTACAGTTTAACAACAAGACCTCCACGTACACCTACGTCAGAATTAAGAATTAAAATGAAATCATACTGTCTTATCATAAACCTCTATCTGTGATTCATTCCAATATTCACAATCTAACATAAACTGCTATAAACTTTTCTTTCCAGCCACAAAGCAAAAAAAAAGGCCCTCACACCATCCTAAGCACTTTAATAAACTTCTGTGCACAACTGTGAGCCAGAATGAGGGTTTGTTGCATCAGAAATAGAGCCACATTCTAGAGAAATGCAGAGCCATTAACGATTAAATTCATTATAACAGCATTAAGACGTAATATGTAACAGGGCATATACAGGGTTGACCCTTAGCATCATTCATGTGCTGTATTTAATGTACTCACACAATCCTGAATTAGGTTTTACTCTTAAATCCTCTACCAAAGAAAGAAGAGTCCTGTAGTGCTTAATTAATTATGTATTAAGGTGAATACTAATTGTTACAATGAACAGGTATCTCTTATACTTTACGTGTTAGTACCAAATTAAGAATTTAAGTTAGAATTAAGAATTTAAGTTAGAATTAAGTAAGGATCTGGCAGTATGCAGTAAAGTGTTCGTTGAACCAGTCAGTTTGCAACTTAAGCCCCCTTTTACAGTGTAAACACCTGCAGCATGGTCTTAAGTTTTCATTGTCGAATTGTATAATAAGGAATCGACCTCCAATGTATAATTAACACTTGCATCCTTGAATATATACTTCATGACATGATTTACTAAGATCCTAAATAAACACTGCTATAGTTTTAATAACGTTATAATACATTAGCATGTGTATTGTGGGAGATTTTATATGGACTGTTACACAACGGGGAAAGCATGCAAGATAATTCAAAAATATTAAGCTTGTTGCTTCTATGAAAAGTGTTAAAGTAGATATTCTCTAAAAACTCTAATAAAACTAATTAAAAAAACATTTGGAAAGTCACCACATGCTTCCCCTCTTTCTTAAAATAGTCTATTTTAATGCTGGGTGAATGATTGTTTAAATAATTAGGCAAAAAAACATGGAAAAGATACAAAATACACACAATATCGGTTGCTCGTCAAAATAGAGAAACTCTAAAAAGACACTCTAGAGTTTCTTGTTTTAAAATGAATAAAATAATCCAAGACAATCAGAAGATGTATATATTTCCCCATTAATAGGCTTGTGTGTGTTTTTTTTTTTTTTTTTGTTGTTGTTTTTTTAATGGGTAAAAAGTGCACTGAAGGTGTGGGACCTGTCATATCATATGAATATAGTATACTGTAATATTTAACAAGAAATTCGATTACATCTTTTCATACTTCCTATTATCCCATAAAAGTATTATTATTAATAATAGCAAAAATAATAATAATTATATATTATAAAATACAAACGTTCATAATGTGTGTGGTGAAACTGCATATTACGCTTGGAATGTATACGGAATGGCAACGTGTGTATTGTTTAAACTTTCCTATACTTGCAACTTGGATAGAGATTTTTTACCTGTTAAAAGTCACTCAGTCATTAATCCCAATCTCCAATATTAATATTACTGTCTAGAAAACTGATCCCAACAGAATACTAACTGCTACAACAGAATACATGACATTATTGGAAAATAAAATGTGTTTGAGCAGGAGGAAGTGGAATGAAACATTAGCATGGAGGCGGGACGTGTGATCTTTATTTCTGGTCTTAAAAATGTTTTGAATGTACTCGCCGTTCTGACAGCCTCGTTCTAGATTCAAATGCAGCCAATGCGATAATTGCGTTTTAGATTATACCTGCCCTTCTCTGGTATGAATATTAGACATTAAAAATGCACTCGCAAAATTGCCTTTACTCTTGGTAAATAAGACTACAAGAGTCAAGTTGAACCGATACTGTTTGTATATGACTCCATTACGTAAAAAAGACACATCGCATTAAAGCAAATGCACTCTTTTGGTCACAAGATGATGCTGTTAGTAAATACAGAAGGACCCGCTGAACACTGAAACACTGAAACCTCAAAAAGGGCTGGATTAAAATCTATGACACAAATTAGCTCCAACTGTGAATTAACCCTTGTGTTGCTGTTTTAATGCCTATACGTGTATTAATTTTCAAAAAAGAATGGAGTGTTATAGTGTTCAAGTAACTATTGATACCTTTGCACTGATGTTTTAATTGATCCAAATGAAATCCTTATTACATTACTGTTTGCATTGCTAATATAATGAATTATTACAGCATTAAACTAACACCCATAGTGTTGTATGAACCCATAACCTCTTGAGACCCTGCGTCTTCAAATGAGGACATTACAACCGACTTCCTGTACAAATACAAAGTTTAGTTTTTATACTTGTTAGGTCCTACTAATCCCAAATAGCTAGGAGGAATTAAAAATGCACACCAAGAAAAAGTCCGGGTCTCAGGAGGTTAACAGATGAAACTTTGCTTTCTCGTATGACAATTAATTAATTCCTACAGAATAACAGAACTGAGCTAATATAATGCTTTTATTCATAATGTTGAATTAACCCTTAAAACATGAAACCCTACTAAAAGTCTTAAACTGACGAATATCTACAGCATAAATAAATTCTGTATTTAACTCATTAATAAACAATGTTTGGATTGCAAAATCACCAGCGTTAAACAAATACAGGGCATTCGTTGTGTTCGTTGGTGTTCAGCAAACTTGTAATTGCACTGCTGCTTAGATTATTCAAATCTAACTCAGTTGTAATAAGATTGTTCAACCAATCCTTAAAAGGTGAAACCCCCAGCATAAACAAATTTACTGCATTCAGTGCAAACTTGTATCACAATTAACACCTTAACAATTTCACATATTGTGTGCAGTTAATATATAATATCTTCTTCTCCTTCTTCTTTTGGCTTTTCCCTTTTCAGGGGCCGCCATATTAACCCTTAATACTAAAGAGTCTTTTACAGCTATAATCTGAAAGGCTTGGAATAACTCCTACAGCGTTAAGTCTTAATGTGTATAACTTCATTTACATGTGAAAGTAATACTTATTATGCTCAATTAGCTCTTGCATTGCTGATCTAACACGTATAGTGTTTAGCCTTAGAAAACTGTCTTATATAATGAAATGTACTGAATAGTCTTCAAAAAAATGTCTATAGTCTTTAATAAACCCTTAAAACATTAAATGAATGAAGTGATTATTGCAGGGTTTTATCTCTTGCACTGCTTAATTGACACATCCAGTGCTAAACTGACTCTTATAAGACTACATGGACTTTAAATAACATCTTCAGTGTGATATTAACCCTTAAAGCACAAACATTTAATGCTGAATTACATCACACAGTATTGAATGAACTCCACAGCTTCTGAACTTATAGTGATAGAGCTGAATTACTTCTTACAGCATGATAAGCGGTATTGTGCTAGCCTAGTGGTTAAGGAGCTGGACTCTGGACTCAGATGGTTTAGGGTTCAAATCCCCCCTCTGCCAAACTGCTTCTTTTGGGTCCTTGAGCAAGTCTCTTAACCCATTATTGCTTGGATTATAAGACTGAATCAATTGTAAGTCACTCTGGATAAGGGTGTCTGCTAAATGCCACAAATGTAAGTGCTGTCTGTCTCTCAGTTGGATGAAACCAAGTAACATCTTTAAACATTGCTCAGGTTTTCCTCCATGGGTGGGAGATCTTTTGCTGTGGCTGCTCCTACCCTCTGGAACTCGCTTCCTTTATCTGTTCAATCTGCTTCTATTATTATACAATTTAATTTTTTTATGTTTAATTGTATTTGATCCATGCTATATTTGTTGTAAACCATCCTTGGGCTTGGTGAAAGGCGCTATATAAATTAAACTTATTATTATTATTATTATTATTAAACACTGACCTTACAGTATCATCAGTTTAACAAATCACTTTTGTCAGTTAAAACTTATATTAATTAGTAGACACCCTTATCCAGTCACTTACAATTAATAGATTTTTACTGTGGGTTAAGGGTCTTACTCAAGGACCCAACAGTAGCAGCTTGTTAGAGGTGGGATTTGAACCCTGAACCTCCAATCCATAATCCAAAACTTTAACTGGTAGGCTACCACAGTCCCACATAAGTGCCCTGTGTGAGGATCTATAAAAGTGTAAGAAATTGATAACTCAATCTAACCAAGCAAATGATTCATTAAAGAGTAATGCAGCTACACAGCTGTAACAGATGTGAAGGAAAACTGCCCATTAAAGAGTTTAACCTTTAGAGGTTTAGTCTAAACCCATCAAAACGCATCGCTGTTAAGAGGATATATATTAAACATTTACCTCCTGATTCCTCCCCTGTCAGTGTGTTTGTGGATAAAAGATCCCGGCAGAACAAACGCACAGAAGTGAGATTATTTCCGAGGACAGACAGCTCATATAAGACTCGGGTGTCTTCCGATAAGTCCGCGATCGGGACGCATTCATCAGGAGATCAGCATTGGCCACAAGTGGAAAAAAAACCTTACAAAAACTTACCAAAGGCACCTACAGCGAGTTGCCAGATTGGCAAAAACAGCTCGTTCGGCGGCAGCCAAGTTCAGTGTAAAGTACAATTAAAAATGAACATTTTAAATGAACTTTATAAACAATACACTACAGAGATACATTAAGAACGACGAAGCAATAATGCATATTTGTTATAAAAAGGAAACGTGCCTAAAATTAAGAGTGTTTTCTCCCAAACTGGCCACCTCGAGCGCGCACTTCCTTCTTGCGCCTGTCAAACTTTTCCACAGTTCACTTTCTCCGCACCTGTCGCCTCTTTTTCCTCCTATAATTTCTTATTTGGGCCACCACAAAACATCTGCTCGCCCCTTTTCGTGCGTATTTTACTTTATGGTTGGCTATGAAGGAAAAAAAAAACGAATAGAAAAAGAGGAATGCAAATGACAGAGAAAGAGAAAATGCTGAACTGGATCCACCGGTTCCGTGGGGAATGGGCCATAAATAAGGAAACAAGAAAAGGCTTTTTAAAAAAAAACATGATTCACATCTGAAACCTGATCCAGACGTTAAGGGTTTTATGATTATTCGTTGTAATGCAATGGTGTGTGTGTGTGTGTGTGTGTGTGTGTGTGTGTGTGTGTGTGTGTGTGTGTAAATATCCAAATTAGAGAACAATGTATGAACACTTGATTTTTTTCAGAAATACTGTAATCTACATTGATCAACATTTGAAGGATTTTTGTAAGGGGTACACCATGACACCAGAACAGTGTTTTACAAAATAACCAAAGTATATAAACATAAAACCTTTATATTGCAAAAAATTTGATGATCATAATTAGAGAACAGCAATGACTGGAGCACAGAGAAAGATTACAACTGCATTTTCTGAAGGTTTTAACAGTCACCAATCAGTAGGAAGTGTACAGGCCTTTGGTTTGAATGACTTCAGCATATCTGCAGCCACAGGACATCACTAGTGTCTCACACTGCTCTGGTGTGATTTTGTTCCACTCTTCTTCCAGTCTCTTATATAGTTCTGTGACTGTTGTGGGTTTCTTGGCCATAACTTTATGACCAAAGATTTTCCAAAGGTTTTCTATTGAGTTTAGATCAGGACTCTGGGCTGGCCATTCCATTGTTTCAATGTTTTCTGTTTAAGGAACTGTTTTACCTGTTTAGCTGTGTGACAGGAGACATTGTCCTGCATGACTGAGTGATAAACACAAGGAAGGAACCACATGTTGTTGAAGAAGGTTCTGATCCACACCAACTCCTGCTGCTGAAAACATTCCTCAAACTTTGACCCTTCCTCCTCCACCTTTCACTGACTTCTTACACACTTTGGGTTCAGTCTTTCCCCAGTTTGTCGATGAACATAATGATTTCCATCAGACCAAAATAAATTAAACTTGCTTCATTCACTGAAATGAACTCTGGACCACTTCTCCTCTGTCCACACATCATGCTCCTCAGCAAAGGTGAGTCTAGCTTTTTGATTCTTTCTGCTAATGAGAGGTTTGGTGACTGCAGAGTGGGCTTTCAGTCCAAATGTTCTTCAACGTTGAGACACTGCATGATGAGACAGATCTTACCCTGCTCAGTGCTGAACTGGCGAGTGAGTCCAGCTGCAGTGTTGAAGTGATTATGCATGGAGATTCACCCGCATTATCCTGTCCTCTCTTGCATTTGTCTTTTGTGGGTGACCATCCTTTTTGGGGGACTTGAATGAATTTGTGATGTTGCAAAAATGTAATATTCTAGCAATCCCAGACTCGGAACAACCAACTTCTCTTGCTATGGCTGATAGCTTCACCCCTTTGGCCTTTATCTGGACAATCTGCTGCCAGAGTGTTTCAGTCACTTTGGAACGACTCACCATCAGTGAAGACTGGAAAGTTAGGCTGTCAGTTAAAGAGGGTTTGTCAGATAATTAAGGAAATTAGCACCAGGTGCCAGATTAACACCTATAACTTGCAGGTATCTGAAAGTGTTCTCTAATTTTGATCAGTGTTCTTTTCCAATTCTCTCATATAAGTTTATATGCTGTGCTTTAGAATATATACTTTATGAAATAAGCTTAAATGTTGCTATTTTACTTGTGTTCAGGATAATTTCACATAGAACTACACAATGACCTTGACATTTCGGAAATTGTGGTGTTCTCTAATTTGGATCTCTAGTGTACAATGACTTGCAAAAGTATTCATACTCCTCAAACCTCACCACATTTCTTGACATTACACCCTCAAACATTTATTGGGATTTTATGCGATAGACCAACACAAAGTAGCAAGTGTGTGTGAAGTGTAACAAAAATGATTCATAGTTTTAAAAATGTTTAATAAAATCTAAAAATTGTTCATTTGTACCTAGCCACCTGTACTCTGATACCCCTACATAAAATCCAGTGTGACTAATTCCCTTGGTAACCACCTAATTATTAAAGCGTCTACCTGTGTGTAATTTATTCTCAGTTTAACTACAGCTGTTCTGTGAAGAATTTAGAGGTTTGCTAGAGAACATTGGTGATCAAACAACATCATGAAAACCAAGGAAAACACCAGACATCTTATGGAAAATTGTAAAGCAGGGTTAGGTTATAAATAATATCCCAAGCTTTGAGCATCTCAAAGAGCTCTGTTCAATCAATCATTCAAAAATTGAAGGAGTATGGCAAACATACCAAGACATGGCATCCACCTAAACTGACAGCCCAGGCAAGGACAGAACTAATTATCAAAGCAGCCACTCTGGAGGAGCTGCAGAGATCCACAGCTCAGGTGGGGGTATCTGTCCACAGGACAATTATTAGTCATGTATTCCATAAATGTGGTCTTTATGGAAGAGTGGCAAGAAGAAAGAAAGCCATAAGAAGTTCTGCTAGCAGTTTGACACAAGCCATATAGTGGATCCAGCAAGCATATAGAAGAAGGTGCTCTGGTCAGATGAGACCAAAGTTTAACTTTCTGGCCTAAATGCAAAATGCTGTGTGTGGTGGAAAATTAACACTGCACCACACCATTCCCACCATGAAACATGGTGCTGGCAGCATCGTGTTGTAGGGATGCTTTTCCTCAGCGGGAACAGGGAAGCTGGTGAGAGTTGATGGGAAGATAGATGGTGCTAAATACAGGGCAATACTGGAGGAAAACCTGTTCCTGGCTGCAAAAGACTTGAGACTGGGATGAAGGTTCACTTTCCATCAGAACAACGACTCTAAACATACAGCCAGAGCTACAATGGAATGGTTTAGATCAAAGCATATTCATGTGTTAGAATGGCCCAGTCAAAGTCCAGACCTAAATCCCATAAAGAATCTGTGGCAAGACTTAAATTGCTGTTCATAGACGCTCTATTTATTAAATATATTGCAAACCATGATTCAGTTTATTTAAACTTCACATTCTTGCTACTTTGTGTTGGTCAAAAAATGTGTAAAAGTTCAAGGGGAATGAATATTTTTGCAAGGCACTGTATATATAATGCCAGTAGAATGGGTTATAGTGAAAAGCTCAGTTCTCAGTATGGCATTTCTGTAGATTTCCACATCCTCATCAATTCAGTTCAATGACTTTATGTTCTGCCTAAATCATAGTCCATAAAGGATTGCTTTGCCCACTTTGATGGACAACTTGGCAGACCTGTTCTGAAGTTTGACTTTAGCTTCATCACCACTGGGATTAACTGGAATGGCAACTGTTTCAAAGCTTATTGTTTACCATCAGTTACTGTCCTTCAGAGAGATTCCACATTCTACTGGAACATATTCTCAAAAGAGAATAACTCTGAGAAAAACTCTGTTCTAATATCCATGTTTTTTTGGATGTTATTTTTGGGGTGTCCAAAAACATTTCTCTCTACAGTGTATATATAATAAACTGTATATATTTGCCATTAATTTAATAATATTTTGGATTCCTCATGCTCCTAGAACCTTTCTTTCACAATTTGAGTATGATCAATCGTGACATCGTCATGCTCGATATGTTCACGCCATCAGAGAAAAAATATCCATTGAGTGGATGACCTGGTCAATCAGTACATTCAGATAGTCAGCTATTTTCATTTTGCTGCCACATAACATGACCTATTGAAGCAACCCCAGATAATAACACTGCCTCCTATGCCTCGTACCATGGGCACTAGGTATGATGAGTGCATTTCTTCATGCACTTCCCTTCAAGAAATGCACAGACCTCTGGAATAGGATAAATATAGACTCATCTTTCTTTTGATTTCACCAAGCATTTAAGCAATCTACCACCATCGTCATTCAAGGGTTTAATACGACCACATTTATTCAGCAAAGTTAACAGTTCATCATTATCCTTCCATGTTTTAATAATGTGTTGGACAGTTTTTATCCCATTCCTGTAATTTTGCCTCTGATCTACTTAGATGCTTTCTTTGCTTGATGCAGCCCAATAATGTGAGCCTTGTGAAACAGTAACATTTTCCACAATCACAGGATATGCCGTCTGTCCTGGCTATTCATTGGCATCATCAGACCTACCTCACTAGTGCACATGCAGTAAAAAGTTGTTGTGGACCACTAAAATTACAGGCATAAAGTTGTATCTTGGATTGCTGACCTACAGGACACACAAATTTACTACTGGAAATATTTCTCACAATTCCCCAGCATCATTTCAAAAGCTTGAGATGCTTTCAGTCAGAGTCAGTTTATTTTGGTTTTTCTCATGGAGTTTAAAAAAAACAAAACAAAAAAAAAAAAAAACAAAACCACCGGAAATATTTAAAAGAAGTCACCCATGCTGCAGGCAAAGTAATGACAGCTCACACCTGTATGCTTAGTTAATGCAATTAATAAAAATTATCTAGTGTTAATTTGTTCTTCAGTTCTTATCTTCTTAGTATTATCAATTTAGTGTTTTAAAGACTTATTTTTATGCACAGTTTTGCCCTATGACTGATTGGCAAGCAGAGGAGATCAGCTGTGCCCCTCTAAATTCTGTATGTGTCCCAGCACAATTACTCTAGAAATGCCCCTGTGGCTTTAAGAAATGGGAAGCTACTCACTGCATTAGTTGGGGTTAAAATAATTGCTTCCAGCTGAATCATATTAATCACTGCAGTAATTATGCAGTCCAATTTAATTATCCAGTCAAAGGCTGTGTAAAACAAACTTTATGATGGCCTATGTAGGCATAATAGTTAAACAAACAAACAAACATGATATCCTGGGAATAAAATCAACTATAAACTATACAATAATTAATGTTAGTGATTTATGCTTCTTAACACTCATTTGTCTTCCTTACTGCTTTTATTTTTATTTTTTAATTTTTTTATTTCTTTATTATTTTTTTGGTTTTCATTTGTTACATCTTCATTTGTTTGCTATAGCATTATGTTAAATTAGGCAGTCTTGCACTTCTGAGTGGGCAGAATCAATTTTCCCACATTATTTATAAGACAACAATTGGCAAAAACAATTCAATAAATGTTGAAAATGACAACAAATCAAAAACAATAAATCAAATCTTTAATCTTATTTATGTAATGTACTAAATATTAGTTTCTAAATTCTTTCTTAACAAAAAGTAAAACCATAATGAACTTTGAAGCCAGTAAGTGTCAGGTTCCATGCCAGATTTGCGCCATTTAACACGGGCAGTCTAGCGTGAGCCTGACGTCACGGCTGAATCCAGCAAGGCGTTTTGTGCTCTGCACATGTGCAATCGGTGCCTGCAGGAGTAATCAACCTCACATATTGGATTCAGCTGTGCCCGGCTTTTAAAAAGCGAGTCATGCTGATCAGTCCTTGTCGGGCCATCGTCAAGGTAAGACACGTTTAACATCTGTCAGCCTGACGAACATATTGATCTGCTGCGGCTCGCGCAGCCGATGTGGGGCATTTTTGATGGGGTTTATAGTTGATGCATGACTTCCATCTCTACACGCTAGGCACATCCCGAGCGGGTGCATATATCCCGCAAATATGCGCACAATTGTGGGTAACTATAGCGGGTGCATGCACCAGTCTTGCTCTTGGTGCCAGAGAAGGTGAGGGACAAAGCTACCACCCTTCCTTGGGTGGAGTAAGACCAGGAGCTCTGAGGTCATTTGAGGGCTTAATGTGCTTGAGTAGGGACAGTTAGCTGCATTCCTGCGCTGCAGGGACCCCCTCGGATACCACAGGTTAACCTTTGCCATAGGCAAGTCATTGCTCGGGCCTGTCCCTGCACTGCATCCTGCCGGACCTTGCTTGGTCCTCCCCTTCGTCTCAGTGGTTGGTTGGTTCGGGACATCCTGCCGTAAAAACGGTTCCACTCAGGTATGGTTGGCCGGACGGGTCTGCCGACCGTAAAACATTGCTTAAATGTGACCTATGACCTTTAATGGTTAAAAATTAATTTAATAAAAAGATGTGAAGGGTAAACAGATATTTAAAATGCATTGGGGTAAGATATAATAAATTAAAGATAAAATATGTGAGGCCTTACAGTCCCTGACTGTTAGGAATCGAGTTCCTACTCGTCCTAGCATCTGGTGCCCGTATCGCTGGAGGAGGCAGCATCGCCCTCTAGCGG
>JAVSBU010210272.1:0-12063 GCA_033118015.1 Loricariichthys derbyi
GTTTTGTGTCATGTCTGTGATCTGCTTTTTTTTCTACAAAATTAAACAACTGAATGAACATCCTCCGAGGCCGGTGAGTCCATAATTTTTGCCAGGGGTTGTAATTAGTTTATAACCATTCATTTAGTCAGCCTGCTAACCCATATAAACCCTCTTTATAATTTATATTTTCACAGTTTTGGCTATTATGACATAAGAAAAATGATAAATGTTATATTGAGAATATTACTGTACCACCAGTTGTCTGCAAATTGAGCTAGTTTACTTGTAGTTAGCTGGAAATGTACTAAAGCTAAGTTCAAAGGAAATACAGATTATTTATCAGGTAATGATTGCTCTTATTGTTAAACAGGTAGGTAAGACATGCTGACCCTGCATACTAAATAGAGATGATATGCCATCAAAATCACAACTAATAGGCAGTCGCCTGTGCCAACATATCATGCTGGCATTTTGAATGTTTCCTAAATGACTTACATATTTCCCCATTAGAAATAATAAATTCTGATAATCCAAATATCTGCCATGTGAGCTAAAATGGTACATTTGGACTGTAGGGTCCAACTGTACTTATATTATTTTAATAGTGTAAAGTTACATGTTCAGGGACACTTTAAGAAATTCAGTCGTGACTTTTTGAGAAATCATGTTCATCAGACAAGATATGACTCGTCTCCTGAGATGAGAAAACAGTTTGCATCAGCCCTGATCCTCCAGCAGATGATATGTTAAGCTCAATAGCAACAATGATCATAACAGAGAATCTGGGCCCTGCATGTGCACTAACATACTTTTCCCAGGTGAAGGTGAGACATAAAAATACGGTGTCCTGAGGCGCATCTGTTTTAATAGGACTTTATATTATAGCTTTGTATGCTTAATTAATCAAAGGGCCCAAAGATCTAGGAACAATAAATACCACACATTAATCAAGCAGGTTTTTATTATGAGTTTAAAATCACCTGTAGTTATTGCAGTGAAATGTGGAATGCTGTTCCATGGTTTAGAGGTAATATCATAAAAATGTCTTGCATTCACTGAGCTGCAGTTAATCTTGGGTATTAGAAGTCTTGTCTCATCTGAGACAAAAGGTTTTATAGTTTGAAAATGTGTAGTAAATGTATTGCAGCTCATACAGCTTTAAAGAGCTTTAAAGTAATATTTACTTTGATGATGCAGACTTTAGCTATTGCAGTGAATTTACACGCAACTGTTTTTTAATCAAGCTTTTTTTCTGTCTTAGGTTTTATCTCACTTCCATGCCTTGTTGTGAGACCTTTTCTGTGTGCTGGCAGTGAAAGGTGGTTGATGACACAAAGGTTAGGGGAAGGATAGAAACAATGGAGTGTCTGCATGAATGTGAATGCACTTTGTCTTAATTTTCCATGATTGTAAATCCGTATGCACTGAATCCCCAGGAGGCATCAGACCAAAACACATCAGACAGCTCAGTGTCTTTGGAAAGTGTGTGGGTGTTAATGCAAGTAACTGAAACGGATCTGAATCTCCATGTATTTAGGTCATTAGCCCAATTCTTGCTAATGTTAGTTGATGTTAGCTGATGTTTGGTACAGGCTGATATAAAATCATAGTCCTAATATTAACTTTTCGTGCTTTCAGGAAAGCATCACAGAGAAGCCCAAGCAGAGAATCGCAAAGAAAATTACCTTCTTGACATGGGCCTGAAATTCTAGATTGCTTTGGTTGGCATGCAGTCCTAATGTATACATTTTCATGGGAAATGGTCAGTGTAGTAGAAGCTGGGACAGAGCTATTCTCTTCAGCCTGAATGCTCACTGTTACATTACTATGAATAGCAAATAAGTTAAACATCCAGGTCCACCCACTTATTTTTATATTGTTCCAAATAAGCCTTGATGTTCAATTCCACTTGCCAGTCACAGAGTTCCCTGTATTTTATGACAGCTACCATCCTGGCAGACTTAGAGGCAGTGCATGAGAACTTCTGACCCAACTTTTTAAAGATAAAAAAAGATTTTAAAAAACATTTTATCTTTAGAAGTAGTCTCTAAACTATGGTGACATAGTGACAATTTGAGAACTAACCATCCTGGTACCATGCATGCAATATTGGCTGTGTATGAGGGAAGAGAGGGCAAATGGAGGGATCATCCACTGACATTGCAACAATGACCTTTACCTAGACCTGTGATGGACTGGTATCTCATTATCTGTTCTCATCAGAGAAACACCTCAAAGATCCTAATTTTCAAGTTTATACTAAGAACATCTTTATTTTCCCACTCTGGGATTTTTTTTTTTTTTTTTTTTTTGGCTCTGGGGTCATCTCGGGCCTGACTGCTCCATCATGCCTATAACTAAGTAGCAGGGACTGTGCTTCAGTTCTCTTTGGCCTTGAAGTGTGCATTCTTGCCTTAGACTAAAGCCAGAGCTGGGAGGCTATATTCAGTGTTTTGTGATGATCTGGGAAGTTGGGTGGCTTCTTCTTGCCTTTCTTGTGCAATCACTCAATCTTGTTGGTTGTCAGGGAGGTGGGTTGTTGATTTGATCCTTCTTGGCTGTGTTACCTTCTGCTTCTTCCATTTTTAGCTATTCAGTTATAGTCAGTGACGTCAGAGTCTCATTATAAAAATGTATTAAGAGACTCTGTGTTCCTAACATCACTAACTACATTTTCTGTTTTCTCTCTGTTCTTCATCTGGTACCAGTTCCAGTTTACACAATAAGATGTTCTTCTGGTACCTGTTCTAGGTCCACTCAAGCTGTTGTTCTGTAATCACGTCCAGTCCTCATGCTGTTACTCAGACCATATCAGACAACTCCCTCTCCTTTCCTGACTGAGCATGCCATGCCAACAATACTTACCCTGAGAACAAAAGAATCTAGTGACTCTGTTTACTGGATTAAATACTGTAGATACTCAAAATATATAGTATGCATAATGTAATAATAATGTAGATTGAAAAGCAGTTCTAGAGAACTAGGTTTGCAACATGAATGTCAGGTGGTGCAATAATGGTGATCCGCAGTTTTGCCAAGAACCAATGAAATCTGTGATAGGTTATACTGTCTACAATCTACACTGTTTTTAATTACTGTTTACTGGTCTTCGTATAATTTTGTAGTTACGTTTCTTCCCTCGCATTGTTGATCTTGGATAATCTAATGTTTGTCTAAAGAAAGGAAAAATGTACACACAACATGCTTGCTATTCATAAGCATGATGTAATGAACTGCTGAACTGCAAATGTCATTTGTGTGCCTTCAAGCCTTGTGCATGAACAAACTGATCAAATATTTACATCTGTCAACTCATAATTTTCTTAATATTTCACCATCATAGTTGAAGCCTGCCAGAAGATGAATGTCATCAGCTTTCAGGTTTATCTTTGCTTGCAACCCCTAGGAAAGGAAAGATGTGTTATTTTATTAAGTTCGAGAGTGTAAGTCAGGTCTAACACTTGTTGACAGTTTTTCTTAGTCATACAAGAACATGCCTTTCAGGTAGTGGAATTTACACTCGCTGGCCACTCTTAGGTGTAACTTGCAAGTACCAGGTTGGGAACCCTCCAGATTCTGACCCTACCATCTGAATGTTGCAGCAGAAATCAAGAATCATCAGACCAGACACGTTTTTGTAATCCATTATTTTGGTATGCAAACTGTAGCCTCAGTTGCCTGTTCTAAGCAGACAGTGTGGTCTTCTGCTCCAGTAGTCCATCTGTGTTATGCATTCATATGCCTCGTTTGTAATGAGCAGTTGTTGTTGCCTTTCTGTCAGCTCAGATCAGTCTAGAAATTCTCTTTCAGAGCCATTCCCTGGGCTAAAATGCTCTTTTGATGGCTAGAGATGGCAATGTGTGAAAATCCCAATAGATCAATAGTTTGTGAAATATCACATTCAAAGTCAGTCTTTCATATTCTGATGCTCGGATTGAACTTTAGTAGGTTATCTCGACCATGTCTACATGTCTAAATGCATTGACTTGCTTCCATGTGATAGCCTTAAACAGGTGTACCTAATTACCATCAGTGTGATGTAAGCGCAAATCTCATTGTACTTCTACCATTTTTTTAATGTACGAAGTTGTTTCAAAGTAGTATTTCACATTTCTCCTGTTAGTTTCTGCCACGTTACACAAATTATTCTTATTTAATGTTACTCTCCACTCTGGAACGGTGGGATCGTTGGGCCGTTGAGCTCCTGCTCCTGCAGCAGTATAGAAAGACAAATTTGTCACCAGTTTTTTGCTGCTTTCCCACACTTCTAGCCCACTGCCCTTCTGTTGCTTAGGCAGTTCTGCCAAAAAGGTTGCTGCTACCGCCAAACACCAGTTCTGTTATTAAGATGACCGAGCACAGCTCCATGGAGTTAAGCTGCTGTGTCAACATGTCTGACACTAACTGGCCTCAGGCCTGGAGAGTGAAAACACAAGGCTGCTGGCCAGTGTTGGACACTGTCTAGAGTAGCTTGAATTTTTGCAGGAGCATCGCTAAAATCACATTACACCCATTATCAACAAAGAAATCCAAATACCATCGTCCTGCTCTGACTCATATGTAAATTTGGAATTGTTCTGCTTTTTCACTGCAGAAGTGACACATTCCTTTTGATAGACAAAACAGAAGATGGCATGTCCAAATTGAGTTCCCATTGCTATCAGTGGCCACATTATTTGAATAATAATTTAATTTACTACAGAAGTGACTCTCATTCTTTTAAAGAGGCAAAACAGAAGCTGACTTTTCTTGTGGTCATGCTATTGATATAAGATCAGTATCAGAACTGTAGTGATGAATCATGGCTATGAATAGAGTAGGCTTTGATATGCCACTACCTCTTAACACTCTCTGACAAGCTGAGGTGGTGACCAGTTGTCATATATTCTACAGAATATCTGCTCTCAAGCTGGGATCCCCCATTGCGTAGTAAACCATTTACAGACTGCCTACAGGCCATGATTCATTTAACCAGTACACTGAATGATTCAGCAAAGCGCTGCTCAGCAACACGTTCCACGTTTAGATCTATTATTACATGTTAAATAACTATAACCCCAATAACTAACTAGTGAGTTTAGTGTTTTAAAGAAAGCCTTGTTTCTATAATTTCTCTTCTCTCAACCCTGCTTCCCCTTTTCAAGGTAAGAGGGGGTCCATGGCCTTTTCCGAAATTCACTGGACCCAGACAGAAGCAGGTCCTGAATGCAATGCTGGTGTACCGCTGTGACTCAAACCCAGGTCTACACAGTGGAGGGTTAACATTTTTCCTCACTATGTTCTAACCCCCACTATCCTGGACAGGGTTGCTAGGGGGCTCTGTAAGTTATCCCCAGAATTCACAGGGCCTGGACCAGCACATACCCTGGACAGTACATCAGTCCAACACAGGGCTGGCTCATGACTGCTTTGTCAGGTATGAACTCCATGTCTGGTATCTCCTCCTTTAGACACTAGAATTCATACTCCAATCAAGATTCAAGCTCAGGTCTCTGAGCTGATGGGGTAGTAAATGTGCTGCTGTGCCACTAAAGCATATACATTATGTATATACTTTGATATACCAGCCATAAATTTAACAACACTGGCAGGTGAAGTGAATAACATTAAGAATGTGATGCTCTGGGCAACTTTCTGCATAGAAACCTTGGTCCTGGTTCAAGGAGTTGACTTGGTGTCCAAATTCCCTAGATGTCAATCTGATCAAGCATCTGGGATGTGACAGACAAAAAGGTTCCAGTTCACAATTTACAGATTTGGTATCCAATACCACAGGTCTTGTGGAATTCATCCCTCGATGGGCCAGAGCCTTGGTGGGACATTTGTGACCGACACAATCTTACGGAAGTGGTTTTAATATAATGGATGTTTGGTGTGTGTATAACCCTCATCTACATTTTAATCCTTGTCTGGGCCATGGGAGTAGAGGCTCTGGAGTCTATTGCCTGAATTTATAAGTAGAAGGCAAGCATGTACCCTGGACAGGGGCCCCAATCTGAATGTTCAGTTTTCATCCCTGTGTTATGTACAACCAGAACAAAAGGCACCATCTTCTCTCAAACCCAGGTCACAGTAGTGATGGTCTATAACATTAGACCATGGAGTCCAGACCATGGCCTTTTACACTAATGTAAAAATATTTAGTATATTATAATAATATTAATAACTAATATTAATATATGTAAATGCAAAGCAACACTGAGGCGTATTTTAAATTAAGTTTTCCCTTTTAATCCCAGGTAGTTGTTATTTAATACAGCTTTCCAGTTTTCTACTGAGTTAAGTTCGTGTTAGGCTCATCTAATAATGCAATATCTGTATTAGAGATGCTTCTTATAACAAAGCAGTATGCATTTAAAGAACTCGTATTTACATAAAAATACAAAAATATATCTTCACAAAAGACTTTAAATTTACAATAACCATACACACTGCTCTATACAATTACAAATAGATTTCCATAAAAAGCCATTTAAATAATCTTCCACGTCAAGTTTTCCAGATGGAGCTCAGTGAGTCCTGACAGTGAAGTTGTCTTTGTTTGCATGTTCCGTGTATGACTGCATCAGGGAGTGATTGTTCAGTCTTCATGATGATGGATTGTCTTGTTGAGTCCAATTGTGCCATGTCCAGTGTGATCTGATGCATGGCTGTTGTTGCTAACAGGATATTCAACTCCAGATCACATGCCTACAGGAGAACAAGTGCACAAGTGAATAGAGTTAGTGCAACTATTCTTAACTTTACAAGCTTGGATTTAACACTCCCACTATAAACACACTGGCCCCATAAACATGCCAGAATGATCTGTTCTGGTGCACAGATTGGAAATTTTTCACCCCTGAGCATATAATAGCAACACAGACTAGAGGAAGAGGTTTCTCTGGACACACTACCTTTTCTAACAGTAGTCAGTGCTTACACACAAATTCAACGTTTTAGGACAAGTTACAGCATTATAAGAGTACTTCAAAACAAATAAATGGGTCCAAGGAGATACAGGCACATTGTTCAGTGATTCAACAAGAAAAACAATTGGTTTTAAAACATTTAACATCTAAAGTTGCAGATTTACTACTATTATACCCGTTACATGATACATATTTAAATTCATTATAATACCAAACAAATGTATTAAACTCAATGTAATGAACTGCATCTAATAGTGCTGTGTGATATGACCTTGAATCAATATTACAATCAGTTAAATATTTTATCTCAATTATAATTATTCATTCATTGTCTTAGCCGCTTATGCTAGTCAGGGTCTCAGTAGAGCTGGTACCTAGCTGACAACACTGTCCATATTTAGTGATTAATGATTAGTTCATATTAAAGTGATTGTGCTCCAAATGTTGAAGGAGATAAGCACTGGTCCACTGGTTGCAGAAACTTTTATTTTCTGAGTTAACATCTCACTTATTTTTGTTGGGTGTAATTTCTAAAGCCAAAATGTGTCCATATGACTGATGCGGCACTGATTGCTACTTTCAACACAGTTAAATATTACTACAGTGTAATAATGTGACATATTCAGTACTATTTTGTCTGGTTATGTGATTTTGATATGTTTTCTGAATTAAATGCCAGACTATGCTGTTGACATGAGCACTCTAATAATATGGTTACAGTTAAAAATGGGGTTGCCAAATAACTGAACTCATATTATAAGCACTTACTTGCTAAA
This sequence comes from Loricariichthys derbyi, assembly GCA_033118015.1. Lineage (NCBI taxonomy): Eukaryota > Metazoa > Chordata > Actinopteri > Siluriformes > Loricariidae > Loricariichthys > Loricariichthys derbyi. The sequence goes on from JAVSBU010210272.1 coordinate 7,670, forward strand.
GTCTTGTCAAGGTCTGCAATGAAGTCTTCCAGTTCTTTTGTGTCACCAAGTTTAGCTGAAATGATATTATTGTCAAGTAAGTACAAATCAGCAATGCCTAAAATGTCCAAATAGAGGGCATGAGGCTTACGTTTTGGTGACATGACTGAAGGACTTGATGGTAAAGGTGAGAACACAGTAGGGGAGTTGAGTTTCTCATCGCTGAAGCTGAAGCTGTTTCTGTTGAGAGAGCCTGCACCTGTTCCACAGAGAATATAATACATTTTACTATAACTCTTTCTTTCTCTGGGATTCTCTATCAGGACAATACACCTGTCAAACTATACATTGTCCTCATCTAGATATAAGTAACGACAAAAAATCTGGACAATTACATCATCAACCACCTGACAGAACAGTACCTTTGTAGTTTTCTATTAAAACATAGCAACTCTAAGCCAGAAAAAACAACCCTCAAGTTAAAGCCTGTCTCCATCATTTTTGGGAGTCCCACCCTCTGGTAAATAAATTGGATGCCAGTGTGTGCATACTTCTCTCTGTTTAAAATAACACCATGACTGCATATTTGCCCAGTCTTATCCAAGCTCAAGAGTTCAGACCCACCACGCATATTTCTACAGACAGGCTGAGCCTGTTGAGCCCTGGTTTTGGCACAACTGAGTTCCTGCACCTCAGTGGTGTAAACACACTCTTGCAAAATCTCCACTGACTCCTAACTGCAGACTTATGTTTGCATCTTGGCTCACTCACACCACAGCTCCAAAACGGAAGCAGGCATGCCACAAGGTCAAGGGTTTCTTGCATTCCACAGAGTAATGAAGAATGACGAGTGTTAGTGCTAGTTACATAATGAAGGTTTTGATTCTGCCAGAAGATATTTTAAGCCACCACAAAATTGACACATTTGACTGTTTGTTCTAGAAACAGGGATGAAAGTAGAGAATTTGAACAATAACCACAGGATCCTGTGACCAAAAAATATATTTGGAAATAATTTATGTATAATATTTTAGAAAGTAAGATGAATCAGAGATTCCATTGACAATGCATGTGTATTTTTGATCAGGCTTTTTTTGCAGCCCTATCCTTGCATCCTTACATCAACGCTGCCAGTATTTCCCAAGAAATACCACAAAAGACCACTTGGTCAACAAAGCAAATAACTCATCAGTCCAATTTTGAAAGATTGAGTGACGTGACCAAATGCTGCCAAAGAAAACGTGATCAAACCATACCTAAGAGTCATAAAGCATTGGTCCATAGAAATAGTAGGGTACTTGCTCAAATTACATGTAGTGAGCTTATTTGCTTTGCTGGATGAGGGTGAGAGCAACCTGACTGCATGTGGTTTAAATTTATACAAATCAGATGGAAATCATTCCTGTGCTACGTGAATCTACATCACAGTGTCCACGACATGCATATGCCCATTGTACTACCATATTTCTGCTTTGGATTCACCAGAAATGTAAAAATAACCTGGATAACAAAAAGCATTTTTGAGGGAAACACACAAGAGTCTAATTGGCCCTAATTCTAACTAGAGAGGTTAATTTAACACCTGATTGAATTATATCATGCCATGTATATTGATATTCATTACATTCATTACAATTATCCAGTGGTCACAGTGACCGCTCAGTACTTAAGGCTATGGAATACTTACATAGTAAGCCAAAAAAGAACACTGTGGGTGTCCATTCAATACGTACAGGCAATGTGATGTGTGTTAAATTAATATGGCATGACACAGTGTAAAAGTTTAGCCCTCGATGTTTTCATATAAGGAAAAATTAAAATGGTATCCCACTTTGCACAGGAAAGTCTGATAACGAATGAAAAAGGTAGTAAAAATGATACTAATCTCAATACATGGATATACTCAATAGTCTTTACATGATAACTTGTAAAACCTTTAGCAAACTACACTGCCTTAGTATAAATGAATTTTTCTATATTATTCCCTTTTGTCTCAAGAGTTAAACAAACAACTGTAACGCTAAAATTTAGTGCAACTGTCACAGTTACAATGGGGGCCAACATTAAAAACCCATAACACACCTCAAAGCTGTGCCAACAACTACTCAAAGACTAAAGAAGATCAAGGAGTTCTTTCACCTGACCTAAACCCTGTTGATCATTTATAAGTGCACTTGAAGACAAAAGAATATGACTATGAAATAATGCTAGGATCACATGGATCATCAGATTTTTCATGAACTTGTACATCCTAGCATTAAAGCAAAACATTTATTGCTTTCAAAGATTAAGCTTTTCTTTCATATTATAATGGTGGTTATAATATTTGTGGTGAAAAGTTGTATTAAATTTGAGAAAATCATGCAAAACAGAAGAATTTTCACTAGTGGTCTCAGATCATGTCAGTTGTGAGACTCACTCTCTGTATCACTGCTTTATATGATCGTAAAGTTATAAATCATGTCAGTTGTGAGACTCACTCTCTGTATCACTGCTTTATATGATCGTAAAGTTATAAATCATGTCAGTTGTGAGACTCACTCTCTGTATCACTGATGCCGCTGTCGCTGACGCTCGCGCTGCTTCTCCTCTTCATCGTCTTCAGGTGTTCATCGTATCTGAAATGTCTCTTCTCAAAAGGTGACGTGAAATCCTCTATCACCGCGTCAAATTCACACAGCACATCGTTCAGGTCGTCATCCCCCTCAACGAAGGCTGTAAAAGGTTCCCAAGTACAATTTCATATTAATTAATATTCGGTATAGTAAAAGCAGGATTAACGGCACAACGCTGCTCGACCTTCTACACGACACTGTAACGTTACAGCTCAACCAGAGGATTTGTGAGTATAAACTTAAACTTACACTTGCTCTGAGACTTTATCTTTGGAGACTTCATTCTGAGGACTTTTATCATTCCGAATAATCCGTTGAGCAAAGTAAGTGCTCGAATCTATGATGCAGTGTCTCTCATACGAAGCTTAACGTAGCGTTTTAACTGAACTGCGCGTCTTGGCTTTTAAATATTCCCTGACTCCTGTAGTGGGCGGAGTCAGGGGCGGGGTATATGGCTACGTGCCATACCACATACTACACAGTAATATCACTCAGTAACAGGAAACTAAAATAAAGCACTTGTAGCTTAAGTTTAAAATTACGGCATATTTAATTTAACTGTTATTGCATATATTTTACACATTATATTAGCATTATATATCATTTGTGTTTGCAATTATATATTTTCTTTTTTTATTATTTAATAATTATTTTTAAAATGTAAAACTAATAACTTTATTTTCTATAGTCCTGGCACTTGCATTTCTTCAAAATGATCTCTTTTCTTCAAAATTTCATCAAAAATGTCTTAATGGGGTGACAATCAGGTGTGACTGGGCACCATGTTTTATTTAAAAAAACAGGGATCTATCAATGCCTGATCTTTTTACAACATGTTTGTGGAAGTGTATCATGGCACCAGCATAGGATATTTCTGAGGACCACAGAAAAAGCGTTGTTGATGCTCAACAGGCTGGAAAAGGATACAAAACCATCTCTAAAGAGTTTGGACTCCACCAATCCACAGTCAGACAGATTGTGTACAATTCTTCTGAACAGTAGCAGTGCAGTGACCCTGTCACCTGATTAGGACTCATACACATTACACATACAGTTGCTTTAATGAATCCCATTATAATTGCATAGTCATTAATATGGAGTTATTCTCACCCTTGCAATTGTAACTATAGCTCCCACTATTCTGATAAGGCTTTCTACAAGATTGTTGCCCATTTGTCCAGAAGTACATTTGTGAGGTTGGACAACGATGTTGGATAAGAGGGCCTGCTTGCAAACTCTGTTCTAGTTTATCCCAAAGGTCTTTGTCAGCCAGTCAATTTTTTGCACCCATGCCTTTATGGACCTCCACTAAGCACATTCACACTGGAACAGAAAATGTCTTTCCCCAAATTATTCACACAAAGTTGAATAGAGTTATCCAAATATACTGGTATGCTAGAGCATTAATAGGATTAATATGATTAATACTCCTCCACCAAATATTAGCACTAGCACAATGCAGTCAGGGAGGTAATGTTTTCCTGGCATTCGCCAAACCCAGACTCATCCCAGACAACCAGGCTGCCAAACAGAGAAGCGTGATTGGTCACTCCACAGATCACATTTCCACTGCTCCAAAGTCCAGTAGCAGAGTTCTTTATAGAATAGAATAGAATAGAATATCTTTATTGTCATTGTAATAGGTACAATGAAATTCGAGGTGCAATACTTGTGGTGTAGCCAACAAGAAAATTTTAAAAGACTATAATTTACAGAAATATATATTATACAAATATACATATACAATTTACAATAACTTATAAAATCTAAAGTATTGCACAGTTCCGTGTTAGTTTGCAA
>JAVSBU010210378.1:0-19335 GCA_033118015.1 Loricariichthys derbyi
ACTATATTAAGGCTTTATAAACCCCTTAAAAAGCCTAACCACAGCTGAACTCAATTAGGCGTGCATCAGCGCCTCGCTGCTAGGTGGCAATAAAGATCGCCTAATCGCGGCGCCTAAAGACCCAGAAGAAGCAGCTCCACTCTTACATCAGTGGTCTGGTTAAATGATAAAATACAGCTAATAACAACACTGTAATACCTAATAATTAGTTAGAATTAATATGTATAATATATTTGTATACATTTTGGGATTTTTTCATGTAAAAATAATAAAATATATATATTTTCCGCCGATCGAATTGAGTAGAAAACCCATTATTTTTCCCATTAATTTCTTATAAAAACCCGCAAAAGAGTGAAGCGTGAAGTGGCGAGGTATTACTGTATATGATCTGACATATATTACTCCCTCTAGTGGATTTTCACTATACTGCAGGTAGTGGAAGGGCTTTATTCGACCTTCTCAAAATGGCTGATTCATCCACACGCTTTCATTTTTAAGATGGTAGAGTAAAAATAACATTTATTTTGTGGCTCATTTTTAATAATAAATATGTTCTCTGTTTAAACAATGCATACTTAATAACTAGTTATTTCTATTACAGTTACATCGTGTTAAAAATGTGTGTATCAAATTCGATACTGCAGGTATATAAGATACAAATCCAAAAGTTGCCAAAAATGCCTAATATATCAAATGTGATACAAAAAAATATCATAAACAAAATGATCTGGCAAAAAAAATTTTTTTTGGATTTTGGGTAAAGGTGGCATAATCATCTCAGTATCAAAAAAAGTAGAATTTTCAGACTATTTTTTGATGGTTCAGGCTTTACAGTGTTAACTTATCAATATGATCACACCTCACCTACCTTTAAAAATACTGAAACACAGGATCACAGGAGTTACCTGAGTTTATGTGCAAATAATGAATCTGATCTCAGATCTGTTTTCAGATTCAAGGTACTCTTTTTTTGTTTTTCCCTTCCAAACTGTTGATTGAAAGAACGAGCGAAAGGTTGGCACGTGTATATAAGTTATACATATCGACGTTGCAGGAGCTCTGCAGGAACATGAGTGAATTCCTCGGAATGAGTCACGCCGGTGATTCCCTCCCATGGAATGTAGATCGTCCTTCAGTGCTTAATCATAAGGGTTAGGGTTAAAAACATGTTCTTCTGATGAGGGGGCCCTGGAATGGAACTGTTCTGGCCCAGAGATCAATCCTCGTCTGTTTTTGGGAGGCCTTTGTGGCCTTTGATTTGTTTTTTTTTTACGTAACAGATACAGAACAAACCATGCATAAGCTACTCCACGTCCATCAGCTTCATTATGCATAAGTTCTGAGACCTTAAACAGCACTAGCTTTACGTTTAGAGGATGATTTCTATCGGATCACATTTGTGCAGGCCCACAAGCGCTCGCTTCACAAAAGACCAGTCATCTATCACAAAGCCGCTTTATCCTGGAACATGATTTCAGTTCCGGACGGTTTGGAAGCCCGTCAGTCATGCGTGGTCTGAATCGTGCATAGCATCAGGATCTCCATTCAGATCCTCCCATCACCTCAAACACCCACACGACTTGTTTGTGCAGAACAGAAGCAGGCCTTTTATACCCACAGCCAACATGGCCATTTTCTCCTCGCTGATTTAACAGGAATTAATTTGCGTTAAGTCTTAAGAGAGAAAACCCAAAGCAGCTTCCATTTGATTGATCACTAGATTGAAACACGGATTCCAGACAGTAAAATATCCATGTGCTCATTTACCGTAGCCCGTACTGAAAGCCATCAGAGTGCTGCGGTTGTCTGCTTCCCTTCTCAAATCTGGGTCAAGCATGAAGGTCTGGTTCAGATCCAGACGTTGTGTGGTGTGTCCCGGACACACGATGCTGTGCAGACAGTGAGACCTTCTGTTCCTGTTCGAGGCCGGATCTCTGACCACACACAGGTTAGGTAAACAGGCGCTCGGTAAACACCAGCCTGTGGTTCCATTTTTTCAGCTCCTCATGTGATTTTGATGAATATTTCCATGATGACTACCAAACACCTCACTCGTGGTCTTATGTATCACTCGACTGGTTTGAGGAGAACAATCCTGATGTGGCATGTGAGTTTCTGGGCAGATTTCCTCGAGTCTCATCTTGTCCTTTACTGATGGGCTTCTAAGTACGATCCAAATGCGTGACAAGAAGGATCAGAAGCAATTATACGATCTGTTCTGTGCTCTGAGTATCATCGCTGGAATGTGTTTATGAAAATTATGGGAAAACCCTTGAGATGACTCACGTGTGATTATCTGTTACTAATCTCCACATTCAGTAATAATCAGCAGATTTTTGATGGATGGTTTAATCACTGTTTAGTCACAAGCTTTATCTTGTTAAGATGTTCTTGGTTGTTAAACACCTTTGTAAAAGCTCATCATAAAATTAATTCTCATAAATGAGTCAAATAATTAATACCAAGGTCCAAAGCAGATGTTTCAGTGTTTATTATTTTAATGTGGCCCTGGTTCTAAGCTCGATACCTTCTACCACTTTGTCCCAAAAGAAAAGAACAACAAATAATTCTGACCGGTGTGAGATGAGTGAAGAAGTGAAGAGACGAGAGAAGACTTGGCAAAAACAGTCGGTCCTGTTCAGCCTGTGATACACATGAAGCCCAACTGAGAAAGTCTCGGGACAGACTACGTTTAAGTTTCATCCAGACTACATTTGGTCTTTTCACAAATTTCGTCTTGACGTCAGATCTGATTTAGTTTTTGAGGAGAACTGGCTGTCTCTTTTGGCAGGTCATGGTGGTCTTGTGAAGCTTCCAGATCATCTAGGATTCATTTCCATTTCGTTGGATTGTTATGCATCACATTAATGCCACATGTTTCACATCGTGATGCTGAATATTCACTTTTTCAGCCCTTAAATCAGCACTGATGTCTGTTTTGTGGATGTGGGAGATCTGACTGCAACCTGATGAGCTTATAAAGTGAAAGGATCTTTGCAGGAAATCCAAAACTGTAGACAAAAGTCATCAAATAACAGAGGGATTCTTTAACATTTCAGCCATAAACAGTTTTACTGATGCAGTGAATCTAGGTTCATTTGGCCTGATTAATTCCCAGAGGTGGAAGATCAGAGCATTTGGTGCTTGATCCCATCAGGTGGTTTGGAACAATTTCTCCACCACCTGTAACAACAAACAGCCTGTTAGTGTAGATCCACAAGCTCGTACTACATGTGTGCAAAACTCTATATAAGCTACTTTGTGAGCTTTTGAAGGAAAAGGCCATGCATGCATTTTCCATGTTGTCTTCTGCAAATGTTTGGGCACCTGTGGTCACGATTTGTTGATGTTCAGCATGAAAAGAGTTCAATGCAACCTCTGCAGAGAGCAAATTAAAATGCATGTAACGAGTATCAAAGATTTCTTTACATTTTCAGCACAGTCTGTTTTCGGTTTGATTTCCAAACCAAACTTTAGGTTCCCTGCAGAGATTGTGTTCAAACCTGAGCCAAACTTCTTCATATGGTGCCATAGCACTGGTACAAGTTTAAGCTTCAAACTAGAATTGTAATAATAATAATAAGTTACAGCCAGGTTGGGTTTTGGGTGCAGGCACGGTGAGCTATACCTGAGGGAGGGGAGGGTGGCTTTGTGATGCAATGGCATCCCATTAAGAGCATGTCTTCTCTAGAACAGGTGCCTGACTGGGCAAAATGGAAATAAAATGTGACCAACTAAATTATTTCTCTGGATTAGGTGCAATGCCAAGTGTTGGTGTAAAGTACTGCCATTGGACTTTGGGGCAGTAGAAACACATCAGTAATGAGTGATGAATCAGACAAACATCTTCAATCTGGAGTTCCAGGAAAACACACAGTTTGTGTCCATGGTGCAAACCTTGATGAAAAACCTTAACAGTTAACTGGAGGAGACCAGATTCAGGTGATCAAGTGGGTCAAGGGTCCGTTTAGACTGTTTAGATTATATTTAGCCTGTGGATTATATTTACGTCAGTAACGGTAAAGTCATTTTGCTTCAATGGAGTAAACAGTACCTGAACATGTTTGGGTTCCTAAGAGGTTGGTCCTGTTTCCTAGTGCAAAATTCATGCAAATATTTATTCTGGAACATTTTCCTTTGATAATCAGTGTTCCTTTGAGGTTTGAGTTCTTTAATTGGTCAGGTGCAGAAGTTTATAAACTATATATATATATATATGCACTCTCAGCAGATTTCACGATAAACTGCACAGGTTTGCTGGAATGAGGCTAATGATGAGTTTATGAAACCGGCCTTGATGCCAAAATAATCTGAGTGAGGTAATGGATCTGCAGCTGTTTTGTTCTAAAATGGCTACATCCTGCTTCCTGCTAACTTCTGTCCAAGAGGGGCAAAAAGAAATGACCAATAAGTGCCATTTACAGTACAGATCTACAGTTGTGCATCAATTAATCATAATGTTTCGATCTTGTTGGATGTACAGATTTTTAGTTTAGGAATTCAAGTAGAATGAAACCTAAACACCATGTGACTTTGAAGTGCCTTCAGAAAACCACTGCACCCAGTGCCAACCACCCACCTTTTGTACTGACTAGTGTTTAGTTATGCTTAGTCACAAACCAACCAACATCTGGCACCGGCACGTCCTCGCCATCCCACTGCAAAATCCAAGAAGGTAATAAGCAACAATAAAATACACTGTTATTGTGATTGGTGTTGTCATGCCAACCACCTCAATGAAACATCAGAAACAGGAAATGGGTAAAATGTATCACAGTGTAATTTAGGGCCTAAATTTGGGCTGGTTTTGGAGGTGTAGAAGATTGTGTAGAAGATGCAGAGGCGAAAGGTTTCCAAACAAAGACCAGCTTGATATTTTATCTCCTCCAGAGCTGTTTTTGGCAAGTTATTCATTTTATGGCTATTATTATGTATTTATTTATGTATTATATATAAATTATATAAAGAAATAAGTGAAGACTAGCCACTTGTTTTAATGGGAAGGTCTGGACTTTACTCAGGATTTACTGTGTCCACCACGGTCAAGGTCCATCGTGGAGTTCAAGAAATGCACCACCTGACCAGACATACTAATAACTGAGTTTGCTATCAGTCTTAACCAGGGCTGTTGTTCTCCACATTTCAGATGAAGCTTCCTGTGCTCTTGCTGGGCAACTCGGCTGATCTGAGACCCGGTGAGTTTGTGGTGGCCATCGGCAGCCCCTTCTCCCTCCAGAACACCGTGACCACCGGCATCGTCAGCACCACGCAGCGTGGTGGCAAAGAGCTCGGCCTGAGAAACTCCGACATGGACTACATCCAGACCGATGCCATCATCAATGTAAGCAGAACATCAGATTCATCCTATTACGTATTACAGCTGAATGTTTTAGGTTTTACCCTTCACAATAGCAGCACTTACAGTTGGTGTTTGTGGCTCTAGTAGGATGGAGAGATCCATTTTCCCACCTATTGTTTTATCTAAGATTGGTTTCATGCATGGAGACACCTAAATAGTTTTGGTCAATGCATGAACAGTTTTTGTCCATAATACATATAATTCACTGTTATTGCTTTTATTCTAATATACTTTTGTCCCCTCAGTATGGAAATTCAGGAGGACCCCTGGTTAACCTGGTAAGACTGCCTTCTATTCTGACTGATTATATAGAAGAGTTAACAGATTTAGTATTTAGATTTCTTACTTTAGTTACACAGTGACCGTGTAAAACCTGATTAGGGCCAAAAGTATATTTAGTGTTTCTTTATGCGTAGGACGGTGAGGTCATCGGCATCAACACTCTGAAGGTGACTGCCGGGATCTCCTTTGCCATTCCCTCTGACAAGATCCGCCAGTTCCTCACTGAGTCTCACGACAGACAAGCAAGAGGTGAGACGACTTTGAGCTCGAGAATCGAGCTGGGGATCTCTGGAGCTGCAACAAAATAGAGGGACTTATTTACAAGACATGATTTGTTTGTGTGCTTGGCTCTAATTGAGTTTTTTTTTCCAGGAAAAAACACTACGAAGAAGAAGTACATTGGTGTGAGGATGATGAGCCTCACCCCCACGTGAGTTCCATCTTTCACAACGTTTCACAATAGCAGCCACTTTCAGAACAGGGATGATTTTCATCAACATTTATTTAGTGTTAGAGGGTCTGCAGAACAGACTGTCAAGGCCTTTGGGCAGATTATTTAACTTTGAACCTGCCTGGAAACAAATGATCGCTAAAATGTGATTGGTTAAATGCTTTAATACGAAAATACGTGTCTAGAAGCAGAGCAACCATCGGAAAAGCTATGAAAGGAATTGGACAGATCATTTGGAATTATTAAATACATGTAAGTATATGGACAAAATATAATTAACGTTAGTTTGTGATTCAAATATTTTTTAGACCAGCAGAGAAGGCCTTGCAGGCCCTGACGGCCCACATATAATTAATTAATATTTCATGTGTAATAGACACGTGAGGCGGGTACTCCGGCTCTTGCTGGAGCACCACCTCTACGTCAAACTGTAGAAAAGTGCCTTCCACACCACCGAGGCGTTTCTAGGCTTCATCGTTCATCATCAAGGAGGCCTTCGAGGCCCTTAAGGAGCGGCTGACGTCCGCCCCGATCTTACGATTGCCAGATCCGGACCTGCCATTTGTTGTTGAGGTCCAACATAGCGGTAGGAGCGGTCCTGTCGCAATGGCCGATGGAGGACCGGAAGCTCCACCCTTGTGCCTACTTCTCCTGTCGCCTGTCTCCGGTCAAGTGGAACTACCCCATGGGCGACAAGGACCTCCTGGCAGTCAAACTGGCCTTGGAGGAGTGGAGGCACTGGCTTGAGGGCTACAATCATCCGTTTGTGGTCTGGACGGACCACAAGAACCTGGCCTACATCCAAGGAGCGAAACGCCTGAATGCCTGACAGGCATGCTGGGCCCTCTTTTTTGGTCGTTTCGAACTCACCATCTCCTATAGGCCAGGTTTCCGGAACCTCAAGCCGGACTCCCTTTTCAGGCGCTGGGTGCCCCCAGAGGCTGAGTCTCAGCCGGAACCCATTATTCCTGCCTCACGCGTCGTGGGGGCCCCTGACCTGTGACCTGGACCAGGCCATTTCTTGGGTCCTCAGGAGGGACCCCAACCCCAGCAACAGCCCAGCTGGGCACAACTTCGTCCTATCTCGGGCCCTTAGCTCTTAAGTGGGCCCACGATACAAGCACGGCAGTGCACCCCGGGGTCACCGGCACAGCTGACATCCTCAAAAGGCGCTTCTGGTGGCCTGGCATGGATGAGGACATTAAGTCCTTCGTCGCCCAGTGCCAAATCTGTGCCACTAACAAGGCCTCCAGACAGCGGCCTGCCGGTCTCCTCCACCCGCTCCCCACTCCCCGCCGGCCCTGGTCCCACGCCACCCTCGACTTTGTTATGAAATTGCCCCCGTTGCGGGGATAACGTGCATCCTGGTGATAGTGGACAGGTTCTCCAAAGCGGCCAAATTTGTCACCCCGGCCAAACTACCGTTGGCCAGGGAGACTGCGGACCTGGTCCTCCAGCATGTCATCAGGGTGCATGGCTTCCCCTAAGATGTTGTGTCTGACAGTGGTCCCCAATTCACCAGTCACTTTAGGTCAGCCTTCTGTCGACTCATTGGGGCCACGGCCAGCCTTTCGTTGGGCTACCACTCGGAGTCCAACAGGCAGACGGAGAGAGTCAACCAGGATCTGGCTCATGCTCTCTGCTGCCTGACGGTGGGGAACCCGGCCTCTTGAGCGGACCAACTCCTGTGGGCCGAGATCACCCATAACAACTGCTGGCTCTCGTCCACAGGGATGTCCCCCTTTGAGTTCCAGTTTGGGTTCCCTGCCCCATTATTCCCGGCCCCGCCAGATGACAGGGTCGTTTCATCAGCCGGGCGGTACGTCTGACGATCCAGGGAGGCGTGGAGAAAGGCACGGGCAGCTCTTGAACGGGCCACCGAGGCCATGCGTCGGCAGGCTGACCGCAGCCGCAAGCTGGCACCCATTTATAGACCGGGACACCGCGTCTGGCTGTACACTAAGGACCTACCGGTCCGGGGCACCAAAGGTAAGTTGGCCCAGAAATAAGTGGACCCATTCAAGGTGGTGAGGCGTATCAACCCTGTCGCCTATAGGCTGGACCTTCCAGCCTCCATGAAGATCGCCCCCACCTTCCACGTATCTCGACTTACGCCCTTCCTGTGCGGTGCCCCGACTCCCGTGGCCCACCCTTCCCCACCGCGCCTTATTGAGGGAGCCCTGGCATACACCGTTCGCTGGATTTTGGACTCCCAACGAGTGCAAGGCTTCCTCCAGTTCCTGGTGGACTGGGAGGGATATGGCCCTGAGGAACAGTCTTGGGTGCCGGGCCGCAACATACTGGACCCGGAACTCGTAAGGGAGTTCCGGGCCAACCGTGCAACAGGGTTGGGGATGTCAGGAGCCGCCCCTAGAGGGGTGGATACTGTCACAGTCCATGCTCGCACCACCAGGAGGCCCTCCCTATCCACTGATCGGGCTGGCAGGTGATCGCGCATGCCCAGCTCATCAGGCCGTTAATCTCGCTCAGGTGGCACGGGTCCTTTATATTCAGTGCGGCTGAATTGCTCCTTGTCGCGTCCTCACTTCCGCATCTCGCGATCAGACCGGCACGCGTCCAGATCTGATCTGAGCTGAGCTCCTCTTTTGATTCAGAGCTTCTTACGCTCCTGCCTGCTCACTGCCTATTATTCAACGAGCACTCGAGCTCCGAGCCATGGTGTGCAAGAGCCCGCTTGGGATCTGCCCTCCAAGCTGCCGCGCATCTCGCGCTGCTTATTTAGACTTGCCCTTTCATTGATCAGCCGTCACAGCGCCGTTTTCGCACCACACGAGCTTCCGTGCCTCCCACACCGGGGAAAGCTTGCTTTTCTCAGTGTTTAGCTTCTCATATTCCTGTTTTGACTAGGGATTCCCTGTGGGCAGTAACTCAGCCTAGGGAGATCCCCATTTGTCTGCGCCACGCCTCCGTGGTCACGCGTTTTGATTTTGCCGCGCTCCACCTCCAACGTGGGCAGTGCCGCTTGCTAGGCTCAGTAGCCTCTTCTGTGCTCTTTATTCCCTTTCAGTCTCAGTAGCATTATTACCCGAGCTCGGCTCGTGGTTTTTGCCTTCCTTCTCCCATTCAGCCTCAGTGGTATTATTACCCGAGGTCAGATCGTGGTTTTGTGTTTATTCCTCCCCTTGTCTTTCATTGGTTTCCCCTTTGGGGTAGTTTACGTGCTTCCCTTTGGTGTTCCGCCGTCCGTAGGGCGCGCCCCCACAGCAGGGCAACAGGTACCACCTCACCCACCAAGGTGGGAGGTGGAGTAGGTGCCAGGAGGGCTGAGGTAACCTCTAGGGTTCCTAGATAGTGTAGGGCTAGCGGCGCCCCCCTCCGGACGGTATTTTTCCCGGTGTTTCATCCTTCCTTTCGTTTTGGTTTTTCGGCCCCTGCGCTTAGGTCCTACCACCTTCACCATGACAATGTGCATACTGAATCAGATTTATTCCAAATATATGTTTTAATTAGATTTTTAAAATTTTCAAAAAGATACACATTCATTTTCATTTTTTAGGCAAGTGTCTAAATATAGTATAGATTTTTCTGCTATATTAATGTATTTACTTTAGATCTGAAATTCACTTTAGATATCATGTTTTTATATTTATTTCAATTTAAATTTCAAATTCAGTTCAGTTGAAATCTTTTCTAAATTTCCATTTAGTCTCAAAACATTGTCTGATTTATATAGTATTTGCATGAGATTATTTTATTATAATCTCCTGTATATTAATTTCATAGCTATAGTATAATTATAGTGTATAATAGAGTCCCGGTCTGTTACGGTTTCTTATCCGTATTATAAATGGTTTCCCAGTGCCTTTATTTTTTGAAGCATCAACGTAAAATCTGTTTTATTCTCTCGTAGCCTTGCTAAGGAGTTAAAGGAAAGAACTTTAGATTTCCCAGATGTGACCTCCGGGGCGTACGTCATTGAAGTTATTCCCAAAACTCCAGCAGAAGTGTAAGTAACAAAATTCCTTCCTGTCCTGCTGTGCACATTTACAGTGAATCTCCAAACACATCTGAACTGGACAGTGAACCTAACAATGAACCCAAAGTTATTTCTATAGCACTTTTTACATTGATATATAGATTATCCTCTAATATCTAAGGCCATTCCCAAATTGAGTAAGCCTTGGGTGACAGTGGCAAGGAAAAACTCTAAATGTTATAAAGAAGAAAGTGATTTCAGGATCTTGTGTCCTCGGGTTTACTGAAGATGAACGAATGGGGGACGTTTATGGTGTTTTAGGTGATCGGGTCAGTTTTGTTAAAAAGGTACAGGAATTGTTTTCCTGACACTAAGCACACGGCCCCACGGTATGGTGTAGACAGATGGTTTCCTTCAAATGCTGCAGCCCAAAATCAGCCCACCATGCCGTCTATCCAGGTGCACATTCAGATTTAAACAGGAAGTGACACGTGCGCGTGCAGACCCTGCCGTTTCCGTTCCAGCGCCTCGTTACAAAGACCAAAGTCTGCACACAGTGACACGAATTAATGTGACCTCTCACTTCTTTCATTTCCCCAACGAGAGGAACTGAGCATGGTGCTCCCTCTAATCCTGCTATTATATGGAAAGGAAGTGATGATAGGACCATGGAATAAAAATAGATAAACGGGTGTTGATCTCCGAAGGAAACAAACCGAAATACATTTCTGCAGCTAAAGCGTTAACATGATGATTTGTTAATGAAATGTTCAGAAGTTCAGTGACTTCTTTGTGCTTACAAAAGTAAATTTATGATTCAGTGCTGACAATCAGGAAACGCCGATTTAGTTAATAGCGCTGCTAATGTTAATTAGGAGCTAACTTAATTAGCTCTTTCTGTTATAGCGGGGGTCTGCAGGAGAGCGACGTCATCATCAGCATCAACGGGCAGCGCATCACCTCGGCCAGCGACGTCAGCACGGCCATCAAAAAGGACGACGTGCTGCGGATGGTGGTACGACGAGGAAACGAGGACATCATCCTCACCATCCTCCCAGAGGAGATCGACCCTTGACCCCCAAATCCTCGGGCTCTATAAGAAGCTGGTTCACGCACTTAAAGGGACAAACACGGGCGTTACGACGTGTGGCACCTTCAGTCTGGTAAATATTCAGCTTTAACGTTAGAGACTCTTATTTTGATGAGGCTTAGCTCTGAAATGTTCTTACGTCACACTCTGTGATCACGTCTGTTTTAATAACTGTTGGGTTTTTTTTCCTTTCTTACGTCGTTAAAGTCGCCCTGAATTCGTCAGGTTTAGCGCTTAATGCCAGACTCCTCTCTGATTGGCTGATTTTGATTGTATAGTCTTAAAGTCACTTAGCAACCTGCTGTGGAGATTAAGCACACATTTTATGCATTAAAATAAATAATTCAAAGGGTCAAAATGGTTAGCTTAAATATAAAAGACTTTTTGATACTTTGTGTCCTTGGAAGGTAACAAACTACAGTTCCCATGATGCTCAGAGATCGTTTACTCTTACTAGCAAGCCATAAAGACTTCCAAAGCTGAGACAGATAATAAAGTGCTCATGCTTGAGCTCTGTTTCCATGGTTACAGTGCTGTCCCTGATCAGAGGGTAGCTTGGGGATTGTGGGTAATGTAGTACCGTAAAAAGGGCAAGGCAACTTTTAAGATGTAGAAGCTAAGAAGTTCAAAGCTAACTGCTAAATTTAGTCAGGAATGAAAAAGTGCTTGTTAAGTAATAATGGTGAAATTATGAGATAAAGAACTTTTATCTTGGGGCACTTTAATGACGACTTTTTATGCGTGAATAGACATTTGTCTTTTATTTGTACATTGGCACCATGTACACCTGAAACCAGTTTTGATTATTTTCCTCACTTCTTTGTATTTTTTTAACATTATCCCTCACACGGCGAGCACCGAATCCATATGGAAATGAAACGTTCATTAAAGTGTTTTATAATGATTGTACGAGACCTTACATCCTTTAGATCCGTCTAGTTAACTCAGAAATGCACCTTAGTAGTATAAAATGTTCAAATTAACATTAGCCCTGGTTTTACGTACCTATAACTGTTAAATTCTTGGCTTAAGGTAATGAAACATTGCACTGAATAACTCAGTCCTTCTTTCCTGATAGGAAAAATATTCAAATAAAATGATCTTGGTACCTGGACTCGTTTGTGTTCATGTTTCTAATTCTGTATTCCTGTGTCATTTTCTAAAACCCAAAAGCATTACAGAACCACGACCTTGCTTCACAGTTGGCGAGGCGTTTTACTCGATTCAAAGACGTCAGACTAGATGCTCCTCACTCAGGTGTTTCATTTAACATCACAAGTTAAAAACGACAAAAGAAAAAACATTAAACCTAATGCATGTCTTCAGAATGTGGGAGGAAACCTGAGCAACTGGAGTAAAACCACGAGGACATGGGGAGTCTGGGGTCAGGACTGAACCAGGGATCTCAACGCTGTGAGAATCTTACATCACAAATCTAAACATCTAACAGCTCATGCTGTTTGTGAGCATCTGTTATTAAATCCCATAAAATTGGTTGTTTTAACATTGAGTTAATTTTTAATATAATAATCTGTCGTGTTTTGTTCCCTAAAATCACACCCCTGTACCATGATATGGATTCATTGTACTGCTAAAAGTCTTAAGCGAATCAGAGAGAGGATGAGGATTTAGACCAGTGAAATTGCTGCTGTTGTTTTCTTACATTTCCATTGGTTGGAAACCTAGTGACTGTGAATCAACATCTTATATATTCTTCTTCTTCTTCTTCTTCTTCTTCTAGTTTTCTGTAATTAACACAGGCCCAAAGCACTAAACACAAAAATGCAAAAGTCGGCAGTGAGAGGTGTGGTTTCTATTTTTGGAGCGAACTGGATTTGTAGTTTTTAATAAGGTGGAGGAGGTCAGTTCTGATTGGCCGCCAACTGGAAGGATCTGATTGGTCAACGTTTTTTGTTCAATTCTAATCACTGAATAATGGAGCACTCTGATTGGTTGAAATTTTTAATTGCTCCGTTATGACAGGCTGACAAACGAAGTCGTCTCATTGGTCAAAATGTTTCAACGGTCATTTCTGATAAGTTTAAAAACTGAGCCTTCTGATTGGTTGATTTATTTTCAGAGCTCAATTCTATTTGTTTGAAAGTTTTTGGTCTTCAATTCTGATTGACTGAAAAAACATTTGGAGCTTTTAGACTTCTGATTCATCAGAACCCAATTCTGACTGATTAAGTAACAGAGGCTTCTGATTGGTCTACATTTTTTATCATCAATTCTGATTCCCTGAAAAAAAAAAATGAAGCCTTCTGATTGGTCAGAATAATATTATTATAATACTTTCAGCGGTCCGTTTGGGTTGACTGAAAACCAGATCATTCTGACTGGCCAAAATGTTTAAGAGCTCAGTTGTGATTGGCTGAATTCTTCACATTGGTCAAAAATTTTCAACGGTCAATTCTGATTGGCTGACTGAGAGAGCTATTTGATTGGTCAAACGTATTTTGTTATCATTTATGATTGCCTGAAAAAAATGGAGCCTTCTGATTGGCTGAAAAATGAGAGCTCAATTCGGCGCCTTCTAATGCTGATAAAATAAAGCCAAAAACAAAACATGCCACCACCCAGGAACAAAAAAATACGAAATACAAATTACACACATCTGAGCCTAACACACTTACAGCTGTGCATCACGTCATCCATGAGGCCATTGGACAGAGAGGTTTTCCCCTTTCATTTAAACCTTGAAACCATGAAAATGACCTCAGCTGTTCCCTCCAGTGCGTCTTTGGCTCGCCTCGCAGGGCGTAGGTCTGCACATCTAGGGGTCGTTTGACGGCCAGTACGGAGCACCTGCTTTACAACGCTTCAGAAAACAACCGTAACACACCACGAATCAAACTCGTCTACGTTTGGATGAATGTCCCAAACTCAGCATTCAGTTTGTTACGTCCACATTGACAAGTCCTCTAACCAGATAAGACAGAAGCTTAGAGAGGAGACGTCAGTTATAATGCTTTATTATTTTGGTTGGTTTAATATAAACCGTTAGAAAATGTTAACAAATAAACACACTGACAGTAATAGACATTAAAAAAAACACCATTTAGTGTTTCGTCCCAGACACGACGCTGGGTTTGCTAGACGTTGAGCTCTCGGGTCTGCTCCAGAGATGACGTTTAAACTAACTGTGGTTTATTTAAACCCGTTACAGTGTGGAGTAACTTTAAGGGTGAACAGTGAGCCTGTCATTAATATTATAATTAGAAACCATGACAAGTCGGTAATAAAAACGTCAGACGGTTTTTATACACTTTCTCGTACCAGCCCTACTTTTTTTTTCTTCTTTAACTGGAGGAAACCCAAACACGCTTATTAGCTCATAACAAGCAGGTTCCCATTTAGAGCCCACTGATTCTGGTTACACAAAAAATCTGAAGGACTCGAGATGATCTGGACTGGATTAGATGAAACTGAAAGAACATCAATTCATCATAGAGCCTCAGAAAAAGCACGTCTAAAAGACTAATTCTGTGTTTTAGGGCTAAAACAGTGAATCCCAGCAGACATGTTCCTAAATCTGGTGGTAAACCCTTTATAAAGGGGCTCTGTAGTCTGTATTAATGGAGCCGTGTTTTTAATATGAGCAAAACACCGATTTCTTCAGCTTGCTTTTATAAGTAAGGACTCAGTATTATTAAAATTCCACACTGAAAGTGTTAAGATCCTCTGGATTAGGAAAGAAGATTCTCCTTTTAAAAAGTGCTAGCAAAATATTTCACTTGTGGATGTTTCTCGGGCCGTCAAACCCAAACCAAACCGTTAGTTATGGTTATTCAGTGAGTCTGTGAGTGTGTGAGGATCTGCTGGAGGGTGAGCTCCAGTCGTTGCTGAAGAGCGTCCAGGCGGGTGTCCATGTGCTCCTTCAGCCTCCTCTCTATCTCCTCCATACGCTTCTCCACCACCTTCTCCACAGCTTTCTCCAAACCCAGGGGCTCAGCCCTGCACAAACAATACAAATCCTTTTTTTTTTTAGGTTGCAGGCTTTTATTTCTCTCCCAGTTTTTAATCCCCTAATCACTCAGACCCTACAAACAGCCACCAATCTGGGAGGGTGAGGACCGAGATTTACGTTTCGAGCCATGTGAAGCTACGTCTTATCTAACTGCAGCTCACTGGAAAGCTGATTGTCTTTTCAATACTGAAGACAGAACTTCAGTGAGTTACAGTGGCTAAAGCTCAGCAGTGCTAACAGGAAGCCTCCGCTGGACCTTTGGTGCCTTGAGTAATCATATCACTTATGAGCTGCTCTTAAAAACATGTCAAAATGCTTTACAGAAGAGGTTAAAACCTCTTAAAACAGCACTATTTATGGCTGTTCTAACCAAAAAACCCTCACCGCATTAATTATAAGCCACTCGTATCATTACAAAGCGAGCTAATTAACAGTTGCAGCTGCACCACCCTCAGATTTTTATGTGCACTTTAACATTTGCAGAAATTTGCACATTTAAGTGAACTCTCACCGCTCGCCGTTCTTCTTCTCCACTGAGTCCAGCCGAAGCTGAGTCACCTGACCACACACGCTCTGCAGCATGGGAAGAAGCTCAGGGTTGATCGGGCTCTGGTTCCCCTTCTCAACGCCAGCCGTCCCTCCTGGGGTGACACCGGTTGGTGGAGGGTGAAGCCCAAAAGATGCCTGGGCACCGTCAGAACCAGTTTGGGGTGAAGTTGGGGTAGATCCTTTGCCCAGGCATGCCAACGCTCCACCACCCATCAGCAGGGGCAGGAAGCCACCGAGCACATCAGATTTATTCTACAGAAGAGTGGATTCAAATTCACTTCACATTCACATCACAACTAAACGGCGGCCGCTAGATGGCGTTCATGAGTCTAATGCTGTATATTAAATTAAAGACTTTTTTATTTATCATCTAATTAAACCATTGACTGTAGAAAGACTACAATGCCAAAATGTCAGTTTGCAACATTAAATAAGGTAAAGCAGTTTGTAAATAAGGTAAACACTATTTTAAAAATAAATATGTATTTGTTTGTAATAATTCCCAAATCATTTCACACTGATCTCAAGCTATAAATCATCACATGCATTACCACCGTTTTACCAATAGATGTCGCCACACAAACCGCACGGCCATCTTGTGGTGGAACGTGGAATTGCAATGTACAATATCTTTTAGTCCAGACTGCACTTAACACACACATCATATAGAATCAGAAATATCATTTTATCACAGACCTTCTGCTGAAACTGCACCATTTCCATGAGGTGCTGCGCTCCGGGCGAGAGGGTGGCACCCATCTCCTGCATCATGGTCCGAACACGCTGAAGGTCAATGCCAGGGCTCGGGGGCAGGTGGGACTGCCCAGCTTGGAGAGATTTCAATCCTACGATCACCTGGGCGATTTCCACAGTCGAGCGTCCACCAAGAGACAGCAGCTGTGTGGTGACATGAAAGATTGAAGGAGCATTAAGGGCCTGACCAGTACCTTCACCACTATGCTACCACAGTCCCCACTGTTATTATCTCCCAATTATCTCCTAATTTTGTCATCAGCATTTTCCTGAAACAGTTCATGCACAGTTCTTGCAAATAAATCCCACACATTAAAATAAAAAACAACATGTTTTACCTTCATTTCACAGGATGCAACCGGACTTTCCAGCACCAGATGTGTCTTGTAGTAGCATTTTTTCTCCTCTGTGCTGGAAACAATTATATTAAAATCTATATTATACACTCTTACAAAGTATGACTGCCCAAACATTAGCATATTTGGAAGGTAATAAACCAAAAAGCTCAAAATAAACTCTGATATGTTACTGTTTAGAACCAGAATGCTGCAGAAATCTGTTTCTAACCAGTCGTGCTGCCATCGTCCATCCTCTTGTCCACGGCTGGTTCCGAGGTAATCTCCGGCGAGCGAATAAATCTCCACGGTGCGTGCCTCGCTCACGACCTCCACGCTGCTGATGACGCTGTCCGAATCAGGATGGCACAGCAGGGTGACGATGCAGGGCGAGCCTTCCTCCACCCGCTCCAAACGAGCAGGTTCGCACCTACAACAAAACAGCACAGGCATCGTTTAGCTGACATGCATTCATTGTCTTATCTGCCTATCTTAGTCAGAGTCACGTTGCTTAGCCGGCAACACAGGGAGCAAGGTAGAAACAAGCCTACACATGTGCCATGGTAGGGCACATTCACTCACACTCATACACACTAATGAAACACCAATTAACCTAACACACGTCTTTAGACTGTGGGAGGAAACTGGTGTGGAAATCCTAAACGGACACAGGGAGAACATGCAAAATCCACACAGATGGAACCCAGCGTCAGGATCGAACCGAGGGATCTCAGAGCTGAGGTCAGCACCCTAATATGCATTCTCTTTATGACATCTGATGCAATTGCATTTTCTGTCCACCAGAGGGCGCTAAATGTTATTATATTCCATTCTACAATCAAAACTGGATATGTATTAAAGATATTTGTAAAGTGCAGCTCATACGAAAAGCATTCACAGTGCACTGTTTGCATCTTGGAGTCCTTATAGAGACAGAAGGCTCGTGGCAGCTACACACGGATCGAACCCGAGTTCTTACAGCTGTTCAGCACCAACACTCTTGCTGCTCTCGTGCTATGTTGAAGGTGAGGTCCTAAAGTTCCTCACTGACCCACAAACAACATCAGAGCGGTCAAATCCCACTTACTGATCTGAAGAATCCGGTTCCTTTTCCTCCACGTCCGCTCGTGTTGTGATCAGAAGCTCGTGCAGCTTCGTGCTGGAGGTACAAACCCAGGACGCGCGTGCAGACACGAGCTCATCTTTGCTCAGGCTCATGCTGGTGTTCAGACGCTGCAATCCACATTAAAGTCACGCGGTTTAACACAACGACCAACAAGCACAACGCATTCCTGTGTAGGAGGTGCAGCCTGATTTACTTCTTAAAACCAGCCCATAATTAGGCTCTCTAACCCCGTCTGACTGCCACAGTAACCGGGGAGAACTACGGCTTATAGACGGTTAGGTTTTATTTACGATCAAAGCTTTACTTTAAAGTTCAATCGCATAGTAAAAACAACCCACAGAAATGCCTGACAGTGCCGACCCACGCTGAGGAGTCACAAGGCGCATGCGCAGAACAACGTTTCCGCTCGCTTGTGTAAAAGTCGTGAAAGCTGCTTTATTTTTCCACTTTTTAACAAGGTCGATGATGTCGACATGTACATCTCTATTGTTTTATATTATTTTGGAAAAAATAATTATTTGTATTGCTTTGTTTGTTTGTAAGGAATATGAATAGAAATTCGCTGATATTCAAACAAAATTCCCAGATTTGTGAGCTGGACGTATGACATGTAGATCAGCTATTCACAAACCACATGGCTTAAAATCTACTTTTAGCAGTTTAGCAGGCGGTCTTCACCATAGAGATTTATAACTGATGCAATGTTACAGTCCAAACACTTTTTAAATTATCTGATCTTTTAAGACAACATTTTTGACAAGAACTCAGACGACCATGGTTTGCCAATTTCCACCCAAACATGCAGTAGTTTATAATTGAGCATGTTTTTAAATGGTCTCCACCACTGATTTAAATTGCATATTAGTTGTACGTTATTAAATATAATGAAAAAAAAAAAACAAGCTAGTGGAACAAACAGTCACCTGAAACTAAATTGCAAAACCAAAAAAAGGTCATCACCTGTGGGGGTGGAGCTATGATTTGGGGTTGCTGCTGCAGTTCTAGGTCAGGTCCCTGTTCAGTAACCTTATGATCCAATACCAGGATTCATCCGGCTCACATTGTGACAGAGTGGTTCAGGGAGCATGAGACATCATTACACACATGGATTGGCCATCACAGAGTCCAGACCTGAACCCAATTTAGAATCTTTGGGATGTGCTGGAGAAGGCAGTGGGTCCAAATCTCCATCGTCAATACAAGATCTTGGGGAAAAATTAATGCAACTCTGGATATAAATAAATTAGGGCTGGGCACGTTAACTAGTTAATCGTGCGTTAACTCATTGATGATTTAACGTCGACAATTATTTTAAATTATTTTATTATTTTTATAGTTATTTTGCAAGCTGATCTAAAAAAAATTGTTTTTGCTCGCCAGGCATATTGTTGAAAAGAAGAGGGTCTCTATCTTCTGAAAATGTAAATAATCTTGTTTGTCTTAGCAACTGGTTTGGTGCAAAGAGGAAACAAAATGATAA
>JAVSBU010210379.1:0-12062 GCA_033118015.1 Loricariichthys derbyi
ATATATATATACACAAATACAATACCTGTCCATGGATCAACCAGGAATCTGATGTTCTATAAATGTATTTCTTTATACTTGTTTTGTTGTGCATGATTATAGGCTTGGTTTTGTCGCAGTGCTCCAGTCTGATTTAGAAGCTGCAGAGCAGACAGGCTGCATGATTTAGAAGCTTCAGGGCAGAGCAGACCAGAACGAGCGCTGGCATGGCCAGTCAGGAGCTCGATCACATGTGCTGCAGCTGACTCGGAGTTGGACTGAAAACAAATAGGAGCTCGTAAGGAAATAGTGTGTAAGTGGTTGTATGGAGCTGAGATGATGTCATGAGACTGGTGAAGAGATGTCGGGGACAACGAAGTGATGTACAAACACGGCATTAAGTTTTACGCTTAATGGTGTACAAACGTCAGCCTTGCCATGGGAAAATGCAGCTTAGGCCTTTTATGTCTTATTCATGGCATTTAGCAAACGCCCATCCAGAGCGACTTACAATTGTTTCAGTCTTACAGTCTAAGCAATTACAGGTTAAGGGTCTTGCTCAAGGATCCAACCCAAGGCCTTCTGGTGCAGAATCCAGTGCCTTACCTGCTAGGCTACCACAGTCCCTTTTGTTCAATGAGTGCAGACTAGAATATTCTTGATTTCTCTTATGGCAATAAACATTTGATTTGTAGACAGAACTAGACATTTCTTAGCCTCATAACTGCATACTCTTGCTGTAGTTGCTATGTACTACTGAAAAATCTGCTTAAAGTGAGCATAAAACTAAGGGGTTAAGAATAGTTTCCAACACAAGTACCCAGCCCAGCTTTGCTGTTTCTTGGCATTGATTCCATAAGCCTGAATCATTGGTTATTAGTTAATGCACAGGTACTTGGAAGGCCTTTGGGTGCACATTAATTTTATTTCATCACTTTGTTTCTCTAAGGCCAAACATCTGCTGCTCATAAATCTTGCTGCAATCCTTCCATCTCTCAACACTGATGAATTTTGAGCTGTGAGTTATGATACTGTTTCAATCCTCGTACATTTTAGGAGTGATCACTGATGTCATAACAGGTGTTTCTGGTGTTCATGTGTTATATAGCCTTCTGTCCTGAGCGTCTGCTGATCAGCTCAAGTCTGTCGTTTCTCTCTTCATTTGTATGCACTCTAGAAATCAGTTTAACGTACGTTGGGGCTGTGTAACAGCAGCAGAAGCTCTTTGTAGTGGTTTGGGCCTTGATGAGGCCTCCACACATCTGTTTGTTTCCCAGATGTGGATTAGAGTCGCAGGTTCACCAAATGCACTGTGACAGTTTACTTGGGAAACGTTTGCCTGACATAAACAAATCTCCACCATAGGATGGACCGAAAATCATTCTGTCCTTAAAGGTCCGCGAGCCTTTGATGTGGTGCAACACTGAAGAAATTTCCCATGCCTAGATGTTTACTCAATTGGCTTGTTGACACAAGATACATTCTTTTTAGCACTGGGGAAACCTGATTAGCTGCTACAGGATATGTTAAGGCTGATTAACTAGGCTCTGTTATTAATGCAATAGTGCTTGCACTTCCCTTCCTAAATTTTAATCAGTTGAGAACGAGACCATATTTTACAATGAATTGGAAATGTTGGAAAAACTGTGCTCTAGGAGATCATGGCATGGCTTTCCATGGCCGAGCATCTGCTTAAAGCCTTTATATCGCCAGTCAACAGGTGGAGTGGTGTAAAGCACGGCACCACTGGACTCTGGAACAGTGGAAAGTTGTTCTGTGGATTTCCTGCCAGCATATGGGCTCACATACTTCTACATTTCGGTTCTAGAGGTGGACTGTTGGTGTTACTGAAGGAGGCTGATTTGTGTTAAATACAAATGTTTAATGTATTCTTTAGCCTGACCTAAAGTATTAACTATTAGCTGAGATTTTGTTCTGAGACAGAATGGGGAATTCAGAACATAATGGTGTAAAGATTTGTAAAGATTTTTCCATCCAGTTTCACTGGGTGGTTTTGTGGGAGGTCAGGGGGGCTGGTGCTCCTCTGACAACAAGATTGCCCACCACCCTACACCCCCCAAATTAGGACTGGGAACCAAACAGCCGCTGATGAAACGAATGGTACAACACAACAACATGGCTACCACATCAGGCCGGGACGCTGGTGGCTACTGATCACTTTTTCAAAGTTGAAGATGTCCACATTCTTGATAAGGCCAGACCTTTTTTTTTTTTTTTTTTTTTTTTTTCTTGGTTGGCGGATTTCTGTGATGAAAACCTGAATACGGCGGCGGAAATAAAAATAAAATTTCACTTTAGAATTTTTTTTTATTTATTTATTTTTTTTCAATTAGCGAACATCAGGAACCAAACCAATGTGCACTATATGGTTAAAAACATCGCATCAAATCACCCCAACATCCAAACAGGACACCATATCATACATACAATATCAAAGCAAAAAAATACAAATAAATAACGGCTAAAGCTACAGCAAATGAGAGATGAGTTACTCACTTTTCTGGTGGCAGATGCATATAATTTCTGTTGGCATTCATCAAGACATCAACGATCGATGTGGCAGCTTTGGACATGCGCAGTTCATCTCAGAGTCTCCAAAATTCTCCAATAACACCCCAAAAAGTCGCTAGATTTGTCGCTAGTCGCTTTTTAAAAAATAGTTGCTAGACAGTCTGAAAAGTCACTAAATTTAGTGACAAGTCTCTAAGTTGGCAACACTGGTGTAACGAGGAATCTGCTTCAGCGTTTGTAAGCAGTCTTTCTCGTGGGGTCTTTAGGTGGCCGCGCTGCGAATAGCGGGTTCTTATTGCCACCTAGCGGCGTGGCGCTGATGCACGTCTAATAGGGTTCAGCTGTGGCTGAGTGTTTATAAGGCAGGAGCAGGCTTTGGAGCAACGAGCTGGCATTGTAGCAGTTATGCTGTGCTTGAGAGGGATTGCACACCACGCCATAGGCAGAAGCCAGGACTGGAGCAAGAGTGGCATGTTTATACACGCAGCCACTGCTGAACCCTATTAGATGTGCATCAGCGCCCCACGAGAAAGTCTGCTTCCAAATGCTGAAGCAGCTTCCTCGTTACAACTGGCCAACATGGGCGATCTTGCTGAACTGTCTGCTTAGTGCCACGATGGCGCGAGTTTTAAATTGCCGTTTTCAACTAATATAGGAATGCAAGATCGCCGGCGAGATTAAAAAAAAAAAGGGGGGCGAGGATTTATTTATTTTTTTTAATCTCGCCTTTTTAAATCTCGCCTTTTTTTTGTGTTTTTTAATCTCGCCTTTTTTTTTCTCCCCGAAAACATGGAAAACTAACAACGGCAGATCTGACAAACAAGTAATTAAAAAAGTCTGGCCTAAGGATGAATGCTGTCACCATATTGCAATGCCGTGTTCGCAGCTATTCCCCAATCTTGTTTGAATCTCGAGCCGTTGTAATTAACATCCATGGCAATTTGCATATTGAAAATTTCACCGTTATGTTATGCTTTGTACAATTGTTATTAGTTGTTTTGCAAATGTTGCAAATGAGCTTGGCAAAGTTGTCCAACTAGCTGTAGAAACATTTCTCCACCAGATTATCTGATTTAACTTTCCGGGACACAGCGACAATACACGTTTAGGTAGCATGTAACTGGCCAATCAGTTATAAGTTAAATATTGTTTTTGTTTTCAACTCTGTGCATTCAACATGTCGATGTTGATTTAAGCCAATCATTTTAGTTCAGTTCATGACTGACTACTGTATCCAGAAATTCTAAACATCACACTGTCACATCACGCAACCCTGTAATCACCATAAAGCAAATATAAAGTGTAATATATTTCATTTTCTCCATTGCATTTTTGTCTCATACTTCCTTGATGTAGACAAAATTTCAAGCTTTAATGTTATGAACACACAATTCCAGCCTGGCATTTCCTCACCACACCCTTGAAAATTCCTTCCCATGCCACCTAAGCAGTTCTGACATTTATGAAGCTTCTAAACAACCACTTCTCTCTCTTCCCTCCCAGCTGATTAGGGGAAGGAAATGTTCCTCTATGTATGGTAACCTACATCCAATCAGGAACAATGGCCTGCCACATAGTAACGTCCATGACGACAGGCAGCTTTCTCTAGAGTTCTTGTGGTACTTGTTGTACCACTGGATGACTCTGTGCTCTGATTCATATCTGTTTATGCACCATGGTGAAAAAATGTAGAATTGCTAATCGGAAGTGAGCTCAACTTAATAGTCAGCCAGACACTGATTCACAGCTTGTTCTGCAACTCCCAGGCTTGTCATCTAGTCGAACTCTGGATGATCTAGCAGATCATCGGGTTAACATGGTGACTCTAAGGAGCTCATTTGTTCTAAAGGATGCAAACTACAGAGAGCTTCTTCACAATGTGAGGCTTTCCTTGCATAGCCTTCAATTTGGATAATGGCTGTTTTGCCTCTGCTGTTCGTTCTCAGTAGTTTGAGACCGTGAGCTGATTAACCCTGATTTGTTTTAGCATAATGTGCTATTTGGTTAAATGTGGTGCATAAAGAATGTCATTTCATGCGTACCTGGGCAAACTCTGCTGAATGTTCCACAACACCTTCCTTATCAGGCTGTTTGGATGTTTGCTCTTTACTTTTTGGCAAGTTTATATAGACTGAGCATTTATTATAAAACCTTATAATACCAGCTGCATGGTGCAGTGGAGAATCTTTGTTAGGAGGACCTACATTGTTTGGATCGTACCTTGTGATGTTGTATTATATGTAAGCTGTTCTAGATAAGAGAGCCTGCCATGTGCTGTAAATGTGTAAATGTAATTACTAAGGGTGTAAAGATGCATAGAGTTGGATTACACGTTCTTGTTTGTTAAACCATCAAATGCAGTTGCGTTTTTTTAATAATTTATACGAGAGACGTACCCATTATTTAGAATTTTTACTCCTCTTTTTATTTCTGAAATTTTTACTTTAGGATATGGTGAAGCAGAGCAATTTTAAATGCCTCTTCCCAGTAATTTATTTTAATTGTCATGGTTTTTTGTTGAAAAAACTTATAAAGGAAAATGTGCTTTGTTTACACTTTAGAAATAAAAAATGTCTTTTCTCACATTTTAAAATTGATAATGAAGAATATCAAATTGTGAGCTGTGCATCAATACACCCCTAGCAAAAGCGATTTTGTAATTTATATGGTATTAGGGTTGAACAGCATATATATAATATGGTATATTTATGTAATGGTTTTTTTTGAATACAGTGTTTCCACACTTACCGTGGGGGATCCGTTCCAGACCCACCTGCAATAAGTGAATTTCAGCACAGTAGCGACGCTATGCTTATTGTAGTAGTTATACAGTAAGTACATTATTTTATCTTTATAAACTCTTCCCACACTCTTATACATAACCCTTTAACATTCCCTTAATAACTTTTCCCATACTTTACATGTACCTTTTTAAAAAATGTCTACTTAAAGAGCAAATAGCTCGTATTTTGGTGATATGATCTAATGGTCGTTTCTGGTTCTTTATGTAGCAAATAATTTCATGCAGTCGTATGGAGATTAGTGTACCTTATAATTGTTGAAAAAATTGAATTTTGTAGGCCATTCTCAGGGCTTTCCCAATACAGATTGTGAGTGAGTGAGTGAGTCGCTGACAAAATGGAGACCAGCTGTAGTGATTTTTTTTTTTTTTAAGCGATTTTTTCCCCTTTTTTGTTAGTGTGCGAATCAGGACTAGATGTACATACATTAAAGTATATGGATGAAATAATCCAGGACGAACCACAGAGCTAACCATCTCTAACCAACATGGGAAGATTACGGTAGGTCTTTTCTATTGACTGTTCTCTCTGTAGAAATGAACCGTAGCAGTCCATTTTAATCATTTTGTACATTTATATGAGGAAAATGTATTTAAAACTTGTGCTGGCAACATTCGTGCAATCTCCAACTACACAATAGTTCGGCATTTCATATTGTTTACACTATAATGAATCACACTAACTCTCTATAATGGCGAATGAATCTTTAAGTCGACGTCATTACAGTCGATTCTCCGAAAGTAGCCGAGCGTGAAATCTGCATTTCCATTTTAGAGCATTTTCTAAAAATCCATGGATTTAAATATCACTTTGTTGACAGATATGATATTGATATTATTATGATTCAATGGTGAAAAGATAGTTTTGTGAGAAATATGCTCTTTAAACGCAAATTAACCCAAACGAATAAACATTTTGGGTGGTTATTTACATTGTATAATACATACTAGCATTGTGCAAAAATACTTTAAACGGAGTACCACACAACTCCGTGAAACAGCAAAAATACCACAATAAATATTTTGTATTAATTTTTGAAAATCAGCAAAACAGCGAGTCCACAATAAATGAACTGCGAAGTAGCGAGGGAACAATGTATAGCAGGTATTTGTATTACAGCTTGTATGACTACATGTTGAAAGTAACTGATTGGATGAGTTATTGTAGTTTTTAAACACAGTTAGTATTTACATAAATGCATGGCTTTGATTTGGAAGTTCAAAAAGGGGGAGGAATTAGGGACAAATTCTACCCACTACACCTTTAAAGTAGATATGCAGGTACGTCCAAAAGGTTTGCAATAATGATGCACCATAATTAGCACACTAAGGTTTGTTTCTTTTTAATTGTATTTTTACTTGTTAAAAAGAGTTGAACAGAATGTAATACAAAATGCACTTAAGTTTGCATATTGCATGTCTAATGTCTATGGAGACTGTGAAATGATTTTCATTGCTCAAATTCAGCCTTGATGGCTCAGTGGGTAGAAGGTCGAGTGTAAAATGAAGGTCGAGTGGTGTGTTTACCAAAAACCACCAGCTGCTTGAGATGTTCTTAGTGCTGGTCTCTACCTGGGTGGGCTCTCTAATGAAAATGCATCTGTGCTCACTGGCACAGGACGGGGTAGAAAACAAACACTTTCTAATTAAACAAAACCCCCAAAATGTTAAATTACATCTGGATTACAAATTCCATCCATTCCATTACACATTTTCTTAATCACGTCCTTTGCTGTTTAAACTTGTTGTCTGATGTGATCTAAGACAGTGTGTTTAGTTCACGCCTTTATTCCCTTAACTCGGTTATTTGCTGTTTTTGACTCCGCCTTCCAGTTCAGTCGCTTTTCCAATCATCAAAAATTTCAGTCTTTCAACCAAAAACTCAAAATGCCATTTTTCTCATTTTTTGTAGCCAAAACATTGGAGCATCTCTAGTTCACAAACTGTTTGTAAGTGTAGCTTCTATTGAAAGTATAAGACAGCTTTTTTCTTTTAAACACAGACGGCAGTCTTAACAGATGCTTTTCAAACTGTTCATCATATTCTAATTTGTCTCTGTCTTGTTAGGCTCAGATCATCCATCTGTTTTAACCCTGGATCATCTCAGTTGTGAATTGCAAAGCCTCTGCTGCTGTAATGTTAGAACTGCTGCGCATGTGTTTGCAGACAAGAAATGCTCAACATGATTCCCAGTCCCAGATGGTTGATCGTGTTTCACTTATGAACACGGGAGTCAAGACCCCAGGTCCATTTTCACAGATAGAGAATACCACTCTCCTGGGGTTTATGTTTCCTGGGGTATTTTTCTTTCCATCTCCCCATGCATCTTCAAGCTCTTGTTCCCAGCTACGTGCCTTAGTCAGTCTGTCTTTGTTTGTCTGTTACCTCATGGTAATTTATAGACACTTGAGAAATCATGTGAAATTATTTTGCGATATGACATAACCTGCCCATCATTTAGCTCTAAAAGTGTAGAAAAAAGCACCAGCATATTAGATCATACAGTTTTTTATTGTAGTAGTAGTAGTAGTAGTAGTATTATAATTTTAAAACTATTACACTGGCCGGCACTCGGGGCTTTCAAATTATGCCGTAGCCAGGTGCATTTTCCACCTACTCCACCATTCTGTGCTGTCTACTTTTTAATTTAAGTAGTGTAATTCATATGTTTCCCACTAGGTGTCAGTCATAACTTATGATAAGGTGTCTGCTACTTTGGCATGCCCCCCCTCCCCACTCCAAAACAATTTAAAAGCCCTGTTGCCTCATAGCTTGCTGGCTCCAGACCCCTGGCTCCGTCTGGGTGGAGTTTACATGTCCTCACCTGTGTCTCTAGTTACTCTGGTTTCCTCAAATATTCCAAAGACATGTACTAGGTTAATTGGTGTTTCCAAAGTGCCCTTAGTCTGAGTTTGAGTGCATGCACCCTCAATGGTTTGGTGTCCTGTCTAGGGTTGTTCCTGCCTTCTGCCCTGTGCCACTGGTTTTTCCATGAACTTGACTCCAATTAAGGGTGAAGGATCGAAAAAGGTGAGGTTTGACCTCACCTTTATCCTTTCAGGGGAGTGTGCTGGATGCAGGGAAACATGTTCTCTGAACGTAACACCAGGTTATCGCTCCAGGCTTAGAACAAGATCTAGCAGCACTGCTGGAGGACACACCCCCACCTGACCCTCGCTACCTAAGATGCAGCCAATTTTTGTTCGTATGATGCTCAACTGTGTCAAGTGAAGTATCTATTTTGGACCACTGGTCCTACTGGATTTGGGGGTCTGTACTTCCAAATTGAATGTTGTGAAATCAAATCCTAGCTCTGCTAAGCTGAGTCCTTGAGCAGGACACGACCATGAACCATTTGGACTGCATTGTCTTGAATCGTGTGTAAGGTTGTATCAGCCCTAAATTTCTCTGGATTTGGGTTACTGGTACTTTATTAGTTAAGGCAATAGAGTGTTCCCTCGCTACTTCGTGGTTTATTTATCGTGGACTCGCTGTTTCGCAGATTTTTTTTTAAATATTAATGTCAAATATTTATCGTGGTATTTTTGCTGTACTCCGTTTAAAGTATTTTTGCGTATACATGCGTAGTACGTATTAAACAGTGTAAATAACCACCTAAAATGTTTATTCATTTGGGTTAATTACCTAATTGATATTTAAGTCATCTATATTTAATATTGACGTAAATACTTTCTTATTGTGGCTAACTTCACTTACACAAGAGACTACAAAATAAAAGACTCCGCCTTTACCTAAATATATAGACTTCACACCAGTCTAAACATTTAGGTAAAGGCGGAGTCTTTTATTTTGAAAGGGTCGTTCGGCAGTGGCCATCTTTGATTCTTGTCGGCAAGCCTCTTAGTAAGGCTTATGGCTCAATGGTAAGTACTCATCAAATTTTTTAAATTACATATCTAGGTTTAAGAGTTTAAAACATTTAAAAGGTACATGTACAGTATGGGAAAAGTTATTAAGTGAAAGATAAAGGGTTATGTATAAGAGTGTGGGAAGAGTTTATAAAGATAAAATAATGTACTTCCTGTATAACTACTACAATAAGCATAGCGTCGCTACTTTGTGGAAATTCACTTATTACGGTGGGTCTGGAACGGAACCCCCACGATAACTGAGGGAATACTGTACTTTACTAATAAGAAGGTTGTGAGTTCAAATCCTGGCTCTACCAACCTGTCACTGCTGGCCTCTGAGCAGGAAGCCTTATCTTTAACTGGTTAGATTCCATTCTGCAGAACTGGATCAATTGCAAATTTCCCTGGACGTGCACTACTGGTCCCTCTGTGGTTTAAGCTCTGTACTGCCAGACATGGGTTCAAATTTCGGCTCCAGCTAGCTGCTACAGCTGGGCTCTTGGAAAACAAACCTCAACTGCCTATACTGATTGAAAGATTGGATCAGTTTTAAGGTTCTCTTAGTACAAATCCTGGTCCTGCCAAGCTGCTAATATTTGAACCTTGAGCTTCCGGTTTAGTAAGTCTAAAGTTGCATACTTTATTGCTGTGAATGTAAATGGGGTGAAGTAAAAATAAACCAATGTTTAGCTTCCCAGGAAGTTAACACCTCTTCATTCAAAGTTTACTTTTTTCCATTTGCACCTCCATGTTGTTGTTGTTTCTAACACACATAACCCAGGCCATTAACGTTCTGCAGCCTTTGGCTTGTATCCATGGTATTTTTGGAGCGTATATGTGAACATATACGGGAGCCCCTGAAGACTGGATTAACAACATCTGGCATAGTGTATTTGCCATGAACCCCAGCCAGCTTGACTAAATGCCTGCTTTCAAGAAATTATATGCATTAAAGATGGACACATCTGTTGGCCCGCGTTTGCTCCTTTCATTAAACTGCATTGACCTTGTTGGAATTGTTTTCCAGTACAGTCCATACCGTAGCCCTTCTGATTAGCTGATCTTTCGAAATGAGTTGATTTTACCTCTTTATGAGCATCTATAATGATATACTGGATTTTATTATTCACTTATCAACCTATCAACCACTGACCAAGTTAATGGTTAGTCATTGGTTTTTAGTCTGGCTCAGTACTGAATGTTATCTGGATGAGACAGATGGTGCTTTTTTTGGTCTGATTATGTTTCAGAGCTCAAACTGCTCAATAGTGGGGCTTCCCCTCTTCCTATGAAGCTTTTTTGGGGTGTTATGGATATAACAAAACCAAAAGCAAGGCAGTCAGCAGTCTTTATTAGTGGAGCTTGACATTAACTGTGTAACTCTTTGCTGGTTCTGACTGAAGGCTGCACTTTAACTGGTCAAATTAATGGGTTTTAGTTTAATAATTGTTGCATCAATCCCCCCCATCAGCTGTTGTTGGATTTCCCCTAATGTATACATATGCAATCTTTGTGCTGTGTGTATGCACATTGTTTTAGTTACTATAGTAGAACACCGAATGAAAGGCATGTGTGTGCTTGCACTTTTCACCATGCCATGTTTTTATCTCTTTACTAGGACCAAATGATCCTATGATCATAATGAGTTTCCAAAATATGACTGGCCCCCATTTTAGAAAAACAACTTGTCACGTTTATTTAAAACTCCCAAATTGCCAAATGATTTCCTTTTGAGCACTAAGGCTAAGATTGAATGGGGTTAGGGTTAACTGTTGGCAGAGATTTCTGTATCAACAGCAGCACATCCCTCCACCCTCACGGTTGCGGTGGCCCTGTAGGGCGTAAGTCAGATTTCTAAATAGAAAGTAGTTAAGAGTTTGTGCAGAGAATGAACTAAAGTAGGACACGTTTCTGCTAAGCTTCATGTGCAGGTTAGAAAATATCAAATGTGGCACCTTTCTGAAGAATCTGCAGAAACTGAGCTATAATTGGGTGGAAATCAGCCAGCTGCTAAGAACAGCCTGAGGACATGGGTTCAAACTCTGTTTAGGTTCCATCTAGGAAGTGCTTTCACCTGTAGGCTATGAACTTTATTTATAAGAAAAGTTCTGTTATTGTTTTAGGTACCAAGTTTAAGGTTTATGCTAGCATTATATATCTACATTAATACACAGCTATAAGACACTTTTTAGTACTAGACAGTTCTTGGAAAATAATTTGTTAGGAACTACCACCAACAGAGCATCCAGAGCACTTTTTTGGTTTGCATGCACACTGCCAATAGGAATGCTGTGCGATGCTGAAGCAACATAAGCCAAACATTTCACTTTGACTTTGCATAGATCTACCAACCTAGGTCCAGTTGTGGTGTTTTTTTTTCCATTTTGAAGATCTGTTTGAAGATTTGTGGCTTATACCCCATTCTCACATAGCAGTATTTTGCTGTCATGGCAAGGCTTTTTCCCATGCTTACTTGAGTTTACTCTGAGTGTCCTGGGCATCTCATGGCTTTACCGGGCCGTTTTTGTGATAACGGGAGGGCGTGGCCTAAATACTACGAACCCTGGACAAAATCGAACCTGTTCGATTTTTGCCAGGCTTGACGACGAGACCCATGTTTGGAGGCTTTGCCATGGTTTGACGAAGCCTGCCATTTTCATTGTTGGATACAAGTTTCTCCGTTCATGAGATACCGGCACAATTCATCCATGCTGGTGTGCAAGACCAATCAACAGATATGGATTACTACAACATATTCCCACAAATGTTACAGGTATTGCTTAATTTATTGTTATATATATATATATATAGACATTATTTAATATTCGCCATCTCCAACAGTTGGTCCGTTTAATTAGGGCTGTGATTGTTGTGCTCAC
>JAVSBU010210486.1:0-12061 GCA_033118015.1 Loricariichthys derbyi
TTTATTTGACCTTCTCAAAATGGCTGGTGTCATGATTCATCCACACGCTTTCTGCAGGAAGATTTTTGCTCATTTTTTAGATGTTATGGTAAAAATAACATTTATTTTGTTGCTCATTTTTAATAATAAATACTTTCTCTATTTAAACAATGCATACGTACTTAATAATTAATTATTTGTATTACAGTTGAATCGTGTTAAAAATGTGTGTATCAAAATTCAATACTGCAGGTATATAAGGTACAAAGCCAAAAGTTGCCAAAAACGCCTAATGTATCAAATGTGATACAAAAAAAAAAAATCATAAACAAAATGATCTGGCATGATGGGTCAGGCTTTACAGGGATAAAGCTTAAACTGATGCGTTTTACCGTATATATCCAGTATATAGATCTACTAGATATTATGCAAGAGTATAGTGTTTACTACTTACTGCAACAGTATGCATACTATGTAATATATACTACATCTGTATGTATATTTAATATATAAAGCACATACTGCATACAGAAATACATTTACTGGACATAGGGCCCATACCAGAGCACCCATATCCAAGCAAGCCAAGAAACTGTGGATTAAGGGTCTCGCTTAACGATCCAACAGTGGCAGCTAGGCAGAGGAGGGATTTGAACCCTGGATCTTCTGCTCCAGATTCCAGTACCTTAATTACTAGGCTACCCTGTGTATACGATCCATACTGCATTAAAGTACATTCATAAAATCAGAATACTGAATTCTTTACACTGACTTTTCACATTATATGAAGATATTTCACGTTTCTCTAGTCAACTTCAATCACAAAAATGCCCAGCATGTATTTCTGTTACATACTACAATATTACCTCATAACGCCATGATGCCAGTTGTATATAATACAGGGTGAGTCAAAAGAATTTGGACACTCAGAAACCAAGGGGAAATGACATATCTGAATACCCCAGCAAATAAAGGTTAGGGGGCCTATCTCCTAGGTGCTTTCTGGAACATGGCCGCCATCTTGAAATCCGCCATATTGGATCAAGGGCAGATTTTTCCAACGGGAAGGGGGTCGTGTAGCATATCAACGAAGATGAGAATTGTATCAGAAATTGATTACCGCAATCAGTTTTGTAATATCTATTGCAGTTCTGAAGTTATCAACACAAAAATTTGCAAAAACAACCGGGAACATTCCCTGTGATGCATTTGTTGTGTTCAGTGATTTTTCCCTGGTGCTGAAAACAGAGCTGGATCTAATCATCATGAACCCACATGAGAATCTCTGAAGAAATGCTGTTACAATCTTGTTACAATTATGGAGGCTTTCAAGATAGAAAGATGTTCTGGACATAGCCTAAAAGATGGTCACCTCACCCTTCACTTGATGGGGTATTCAGATATATAATTTTCCCTTTTGTTTCTGAAATAGAAGGGTGTCCTGAGACTTTGGATTCACCCTGTACATTCCTGCACTCTGATCTACTAGCGAGCCTGAAGCTGCGGGCCTGAGCTTTGAACACTTAATAGTGCACATGTTTCTGAGGGAGACTTACTCCACTGTAACTACATTTCAGGACTGGAAAGCCTGAGCAAACCATTAAAAGCTCTATTGATTGAACTGACTTATGATCTGTAACAATGACACATCTGAGACCAGGAGAACCACAGAAGCCTCCATGCAGCTCAGAGTTTAATGGACAGGGAAAGTCAAAGTCAAGCTATTACTGAACAGGAGATGTCTGGATGTTATGCTCATCTATTGATGGCTGGTTTTAACCCTCTCAAGGCAGGCATTGCAGATTTGCAACTCGTGACTCCTGATGAGCGTCAAACTTAATGATTTGAATCTGAAAAACAATTGTTCTCTTTTCTTAAATAAACCATTCAAAGACTATTGGCTGTTATCCTTCTCCAAATTAATATGGGCTTTAGTGAGTCACTGAAAAGCAAAAAATTGAGTAATGTGATTACTTTTCCCAGGAATAAATGCCTAAAGCTCTTTGTAGTCACATTAATAAACTTTGTCATATAAGCACCCGCCAACTAAAGCTCTCTTAGGAGTGGAAGTAGGAACAATGAACATAGTAACAAAGGAAATCAACTATTGAATGATTTTTACATGGAATTTGAAAGTGTAGCTGAGTCTCAGTCTTCGGTGAGAAAAGGTAAGTTTTCAATCGTTAGTTAAAGTCAGCAAGAGACTAAATCCAATGGAGGTTAATTGGGTACAAAGTCCTGCTGCTTGTCTTCTTTACATCTTGATTAATGGCTCAAGTCGAGCCATGCTTAATTTTTAAAGGGTATGAGGTACTGATTATTAGCTGATATATTTTCATCTAGACGAGCATTAGCGTTTAATTTCTCACGTAAGCAGCTACAGGGATCCAGACAAGGGAATGCAGCAGTGGGATGATGTTAGAAAGCTTTGGTAAGTTGTAAAATCCGTCATTTAAGTTCGTTCAGGCATCACAGAGGCTCGAGCATTGCTTGTCTGGACTCACAAACATCAAGCATCAGATTCTCTGTGGTGGACGACTTCCTCTGGCTGCTCTCGCTGCCTTGAAGGTGTGAATGAAGATCACAGATCTTACGTTCACTTGGTAAGGAGAAGTCTTCTTTTGATCGGTACCAAAGTCTTTCCAAGCCTATCAAGTTTTAGTTAGATCATGTCTGGTGCTTTAAGCTATTGTGCTTGTGTGAAGAATCCTCTAGTTGCCAGTACCCCTGGTTAAGGGGGTCTTCTATATTTTGATAAACTCCAGTCTTACGTGTATACCTGAACAACTTCGTAACCAATTGAGACCTGTGCAGAACATGAAGCTTACGTGTCATCTGCAGGAAGAAAATTTAAAAGTGAAGAGGCTCCGTTTTTATCCACCAGCAGCAAAGTAAAGCACTTATCTTTTCAAAATTGAAAAATAGAGCGGTACAATGCGGTGACTTCCGCTAGAGAGAAAACACTATTTATCTGCTAATCAAACGCAGAATTGCTGTTTTATCCGCCGCGCAGTCAGTTTATTTCCGTCTCTTTGTGCCTGCCCATCTGTTGATGAAACAACATGTCGAGTTGGCTTTAGGAACACGTCAGTGTTTGTCTCCTGGAGCAGTGTGCTATGTTGCAGGACGCCCTCTTTGTACTGTATAGACTCTGACACTTAGTCACTTAGTCAGTCAGGAAGTTGATGGTGTTTGTAAAGCAGCCCTTGGCTTCATCTGTACTTTGGATTGAAGGATAACCGGGTATGATAGGATAAGGTGGAAGAGAAAATATTTCAAGGTAAAATAAGAAAGTTGTAGAAACATCAGCATCATGGCTGCAAAAAAATGTGGCCACCATTTGGACCCCCCAAAAACAGGGTGGGTGCAGGGTGGGAACAGACCTCAGGCAAGGGGCTGGTGTGTAATTCAGACTGGTAAGTTTAGCTAACGACTAACGAAATCCTTTAATTAGACATGTGCTCACAACTAGCTGTTTGGAGCATATAGAAAACATCCCACGTATCTCAGCGACAGGTGACGATGGACGTTTAGCGTGCATGTAATATAACACTACGCAGGCTGCCAATACATTTAATTACTCTAAATTTGCTTTGATGAAAAACTCAGGGAGCTAAATTCAGCAATCGTAGATTTCAGTTATAGAAATGGATATAGATTGTTGAGCTAGCATGGGCAGAGCTATAGTTTCAAGTTCCTCTTTACTATCTGTATATATCTCGCTAACAAACAAACAAACAATCAAATGTATAAATTGCGAGAAAATAACGGCTGGCTGTCTTTCAGTTACGAACATTAGCATAAGCAGACAACACATAATCACTGCTGCAAAACCGCCTTACGGTTGCTAATGCTAGCCGTGACTCAGCTATCCATCATTTCTGTCCCGCGGTTACCGGAGAAAAAGCTCTGCTTCCTGAAATCACAGTATTGTTTCAGATACGATCTAGCACCGGTTCAGCGAGATTGAATTAAAGAGCAGAAACAGGACAAAAGGACGAAATTGTAATTCAATAAAAATGGTGACACAACACCAGACCTATAACAAAAAGCAACAGCCCGAGGCACCTAAAGGGAAAAAAATCATATCAGACTTAGGAGATGGCAGAACAAATTATAAAGAAACTGCTCCAGGAACTGCCTGTATGGGAAAAAAATCTGTACTTTATAAAAACAGCACTGAGCATTAAGCTAATTTGCCCGTGTCCTGTTTGTGTTTGTGGTTTTTACTTCTGCTGTATGCTAGCTCTTGAGCAGCGCTTATTAGCCAAGACTAGATTTAAAATACATTAACCAATGTTTTGTGGTACAAAGCAAGATTAACAGATAACAAGAAATAGACAGACCTTCCATTAGTGCAATTACACAGTTACACTTTTATATATATCTATAGAAAACACATTTAGCATCTTCGGGTGTTGCACTTGAGCAGCAAAGCTAAGCTAACAGGACATGGCAATCTGTTTCACAAAATGTTCTCCACAAAGTATAATTTTACAATCAAGAAGCAACAGAGAAGTTTCAACTCCATCATATTAGCCTTTTTTATACAGTTTAAGCATAACAGGCTTCAACAGCGCCGATCACCAAAATATCCAAGGCACATAAAATAAGTAAAAATGCAAACAAGGACAAAGTGAATCTACAGCTTCATTCCCTCATGGAAATCTCAGTTTTCATGCGTTGATTTTAGTCCCTCTGTACCCAAAATGCTTTGCTACCACTGCAGGGAAAATTCTAACAAGGCAGACAAATGTTGTTCTATTTTGTCAGAACTATAAGCTTTAAAAAAAAAAATCAATCAATCACTCCATGACAAA
The DNA here is from genome assembly GCA_033118015.1 of Loricariichthys derbyi. Taxonomy (NCBI): domain Eukaryota; kingdom Metazoa; phylum Chordata; class Actinopteri; order Siluriformes; family Loricariidae; genus Loricariichthys; species Loricariichthys derbyi. The sequence continues at coordinate 4,800 of JAVSBU010210486.1, forward strand.
TCTTTCACATCGCCATCGGGAGTATAGCAGCGGAAACAGCCGCTGACATTTCATTCGTTATAAAACCTTTGCTTATTTACAACAGAAAGGAAATAAGTGAAAGTGTATTGTAAGAATGCATATGAATTTTAAGAATAAAGTCTTAAAACTTGAGCCAAACATATTAGCTTGTGTGCTTATTTATATGTGAATAATACTTCACAGGACAGTAGAAATTTCAGGACAATGAACTTTCAGGTTGCACGATGGAGAAAGATAACATTGAGCCCTGGCATTGGGTCCCTTTGATCCTAAATTGTGCATCCTTATGTTAGATTAAGTTTGTCGGTTGCTGGGGAGATGGGTTGCTGATGTGTCATGTGATCCCTCTTGGCTGTGTTTCCCTCTGGTTCTTCACTTTTAGCTCTGCTGCCATAGTTACTGCTATACAAATACATTTGACTTTGACTATACAGCACACTATATAATCAGTCCAGTCGTGCCTGTGCTTTGGTTGAAAAGAGAAACAATCGTGCTTTGTTTCAATTCTGGCCTTCTAGAAAATGTAATCAACCCACGTTAAAAACAAACAAAATTCCAAGCTATTGCATCTTTCCACTAAATATCTCCTTTAAGCCCTAAATCAGTAGGATAAATATTAAATCATTAGTATCCCACTCATCCCAAACACATTTTCCCCATTAAGGCCAGTAGGATGATTTGGAGGATTTGGAAGGAGATGGACGAGGCAGATATTGCTGGATAAGATGAGACTCTCACCTCGAACCCGCCATTATAATCAAACCAGTGAGTCAGAAATAAATCAGACGCTCAGCAGCATGGCCATAAAAGCAGCAGATGCTAAACATGGCAGGTAGATCAATCCAGCAGCCGTTTAATCGTAATCCAGGGGAAAAACATTCAGTACAACCTGTGTACACGTGATTTTCTTGCCTACCCAGGAACAGGCTGTAATCAAACTCCAGTTTCCGAAAACAGAACCCCAGTGCATCACAAATCGGCCTCTATCCAGCCTCGGGTAATGACTGGCTGAGACCTCCAGCTGACGTGCAGAGAAAAACAGGACAAGTGGTCTATTATGGGAGTGAGGGGAAGCTGAAAAAAGGCTCTACATTAACGTCACAGACCGAACGCTGCTTCTTTTACAGCTCTTCAACATTGTCGATCACTGTGAAGTGCCATATAATGAGGCGGTCCACTTAAAACACAAAGAATGAGCTCATATTCTGAACAGGAACGCATCAGAACTCCAGGGATTTAGTGACTGAAGCAAATTGAGAACAGGGGCAAATAAAGGAATTTCATTCAATCTTCTGATATTTTTACACTGCTTTGGACATTCTAGGAATATTTCTATATCTCTAACTTAATAGCAGCCAGACTAGCTACCTGTAACTTTTGGTTAGTGTTATACAATGGCTATTTGTATATTAAGACAAAGATATGGCAGGTATTGACCTGATGCACCTTTTACGCCATTAATCAGTGAAGCTGGTAACAGTAAACCGTAAAGCAAAAGTGTAAAAAAATTGTGTTAACACCATGGATCTATTTAAACCCATTGAACGATATGACCCAATCGCACAAACGTAAGGTCAAACAATGGAGCCGAACAAGTCGGACTCAAACACGAGATCCCCAAAACATGATAAACTGAAAACAATAAAAAAATCAAGAAAAAGAATAAAAGAACACAAAAAACCCTTACCATTCGGAGCACCAAATCCAGGGGCGGAGCAGACGTGCGAAACCGATCTCGGTTTTGGGAACCAAATCCTGAGCTGCGTGGCTCATTTATGCTTGGCCCCCCGAGCCAAGTGACTATGTAAGGGTGCTAGGAGGATGAGTCTGGAGTCGTGCGGTTCCTTTACACTCAGTACTCCGAGCGACTGCGTAGGGGCGCAGGCACAGGAACCCGCAAGAATGAGCAGCGGCGAGGGAGACTCTATCCGTAACGAGCTGGCCCACCCATTCTACCGTTATCAGGGCTTGAGCCCCTCTACAAAGGAGTGGTGGTACCTGCTTGCCCCTGCTCCCTTTTGTCAGAGCGGAAGTGCAGTGCATACCGGAAAACTGATCCCCCACGTCCGGCATGCTATCAGGCGCCTCATCTAACGTCTACCACTACCAGTGGGAAGCAATTGGTTCGCACACCATAACGCAGGACCGATGCAAGCATGGATGTCTGGGGAAATGCACTCAAAAGCCCAGATGCTGCCGCAGCCAACACTGCTCCCAGCAAACTATAAATAGAGCCGGATGAAGGTGTTTCAGAGATGCCAGGGGATGCTAAAGGCATTCAACGCTGGATCGCTGCCAACCATGTACGGTCTCTCACTGTGGAGTGGCAGTGCTCCTAATATACACACACACAAATTCATTATTTATACGGTATCTTTATTGGGAAGTGGCTCAATAACTCTAACCCCCAAATTTCAGTGGGAACTTTCCAGATTTGTCATGCTATGCTTTATCAAACATTTATAAAAATATTTTAAAGTGAAGTTTTTTAGACTAGGAAGTAAGACTGCACCCATGGACCTCAATGCCACAGGTGAGTAGGTAGATCCCTTTGCTTTGAAGTAAATGTACGGTTTTACTACCGTAAACGTCACCAGTGACAGAATCTGAATGGATGGAGTAAACACTCTCTGTATCTCTATTGGACTTTAGATATAAGTGTCTTTCTGCAGCTCTTTCCAGTTTCTCAATTTTCTCTGAAACATCTGAGTCCAGAAAGCAAACAAGGCTTCCACATTAATGCAAACCACAAAATTACCACCAGCTCCAAGGTAAACTGAAGGAAAATGGCCTCACACTGGATGCTGCCAAGTGCTTCCTCAAGCATGAAGAGGCATCTGCTCCCACTCATACCAAACCAGGAGCCCCGACTTAACAGTAGCACAGTGCTAATAAAACACGGTGCAATTCTCACACAGGGACAATAAAATAAAGTCAACAGAAAAAAACACATGATGCAATCACCTAGCTTAATATACTTTTAACTTAATTTGTTCCTAAACCGTGATTTAATAAAGATCCCAAATAAACAGTGTTAGTTTGTTTAAGCAGTTGAACATATTGGGAGATCTTAATGAGTGTGTTGCAGATGATTTACGAAGATGTATCGTGCAATTGTGAATAAACACAAAACCACAGAGAGAGACAGAGAAAAAAAACAACTATAATAACCAGACATAAGTTTTACAAAACCTGCCCACTCATTCAGTCTCCTGAGAGAGTGTTAAATAATTGATTTCACATTCACAGTATTAAGGTCGTTACACACCGAACGTGATGCGAGAAACAGACGTGAAAATGCAAAATATGATGATACGGTTCTTCACCTTGAAACTATACACACCGGATGTGAGGAGAATTTTAAGGAATTTTACCACCTGGTTCAATTTCTAAGTGATAAAGACATTTTTCTGCTTACAGAAAAATGCAAACGCTGATTGAACAGAGATGGTGAAAACAGTGGTTTTTACTCAGTCTGGATCCAAGTATGAAGCAGAGAGGCAAACTGAAAATACAGGAGCTGCTTCAGAAGTGAGGGCGATTGGTTGGTGGGTTTTTGTCGATTTTCAAAGTTAACAATGGGTGAAGAAATAAGGTGTTTTAGCCATCTGAAAATTTGGTGTGGAAGATACCGCCTTTATAGAGAAACTCGAATTCATTTACCGTCGTCAAAATAAATTGCACGAAAAACCCGCAGAATAGAATTTACAGTGCGAAAGTTTGGTAATAACTCAGGACAGGGTCTGTCGTCCCAAAATCAGACAGGGTTTAATAATCACTACAGATTGTACAGTAACCACTACCTATTTACTATGAGACCACCTTTTGAAAGCAGGATTTGAGCACATCTCTTTCGGCCTCATTCTGAAAGGTCACATGACGAGATAACGCTGACATGAACTCATGAAAGGTCACATGGCTGGAACTGCAGGGCATCGGCGTCATGAAAACGCCAGCGAACTTGATAAAGAAGCGTGGAAGGAGAGAATCTGCATTTGTGTCACATCCTTTACGCCCCGTGGTCTGCATAGGCATTTTTAATTTAATAAATACTGCTTTTAATATAATGAAAATATTGCTGCGGCTTCAATGGAGGCTTGTGACAGCTCCAATTAATTTGCTTTGCTGTTGTGGATCCTTTTTGCACCCGTGTTGGTGCAACAGCGCAGGAATAAATGTCAGCTTTAACAAAGAGCTTGTTCAAAAATAGCCCCTCTTACCTTTCATTCCGAACTTGTTGCGCCGGCCGTACTTGTTGATCAGCACGAACATGACGATGAGGAACACGCAGCCGAAAGCGGCCAACCCCACGGCTATGGACATCTGCACCGAGAAGAGCACGGCATTAACGCGGATAAACAAGGACACGAACCGTGCAAATGAAAACGTAACGACTCTCACCCCAAACGAGTCTTCGTCCGGCCTGTTCGCCTCACTCCCAGGCGTGGGCTCTATTACAGAACAGCCGGTAAAGCAGTGATGAAAAACATTATGCAAAGCTATCAGGATTAGTTCACCTTAGGTAAAAACAAGCTTTACACAGTCAGGGAAACGTCAAAACTGTGCAAGTCTCAGGAGGTGCCTGTGCTTGGGAAAATGACCTCATTTATTAAGGTACAGTACAAGCAGGCTCCCGAGAAGTCCATTTTGTAGTCTGGCGAGTTTGGCACTTAAGATCATAGGCTAATTCCGAGCCAATTAGCTGGACGATAATGGAACTGGCACTGTGGGTTCTGATATTACTGCAGCTCTTAGAAAAAACACAAGCCTGCCTCCTGTGTGCTTAAAACCAATTTTTTAGAATTTGTTTGAAAATCGGCAAACGATTAATTAAACTTTGTACGATTTATTAAAGCACTTTAGACAGTGCATGCTCTGTAAGTCCAACATCACAGGGTCTGATACGATAAAAGCCTTAGGGTTAAGGCCATACCTCAATGGCTCCAAGGTGGAAGCCAGGATTTTAACTCGTACCGTTCTGATTAGCAGTCCAAGGACCGGTTTTTCTTAACTTAATTCTTCGATTATCCTAGCCAGGGTCAGGGTGGAGGGTCTAAAACCTAAAACTGAACTCTATGGGCACAAGCAGAGGTCCACGGTGGACGGGGCACTGGTCCATCTCAGGGTTGTGTAGTCAAACGTAATCAGGCTCTCAGAAACTGCCATTCCATCAGCTGTCGTCTGCATTTTACCCATTTAAGTTTAGATCTAGCCAATTCCCATTTTAATAAAGTAAATGCCTTCATACATTAAAGTCCCAGTGTGTTATAACAATATTTCGCATGTGAGTAAAACTCACCTTCTAATGACTTATGATATTCATTTCTTTATTTTATGGGTTTATTTGACAAAATCTGGTTATAAACAAACCATGTGCTCGTTTCCCGTTAGTTAGCGCAACGTCATAGCATCACGTGATAAGCTATCACATGATCACATGACTCCAAACAAGACGGACACAGCGAGCAATTCTGACAGATACGTACATATTGTCGCTTATTTTGAAATACTTATTGAACATGTCCAAAACACACGATGTATTCGATATAAAACAAGACCAGTAATGTCTTTTGAATCGTCAATTACACTTTAAATATTCTGTCATGTAATAAATCACGGTCCGATGGAAATTATCATATTAACTGGTCAGTCTGAACACGTAGGAATCTCCGAGGGGTTTCCCCAATTTATTTCTTCCAAATGCTTTATAACAACCAAAATCGGACTGAATTATTCAGTCTGGGCATAAAACGGATCTAACTAGGAGGTGTTAGATTTTTACCCTATATAATTTGATTGTATGACATACTGGGACTTTAAATACCTGCATTACATTAATAACAGTTTCATGTCACAGAAACACTCACCATAATCCAAAATTCCTGAAAAAGAGAAAAAAAATTAAATGAAGGTTGTAAACATCTACCTATAAATGAATATAGTTCATAAGAAAAACAGGACCGAAGCCCAAATATCTACCTTCTTCTTCAATAAATGGTGGAGCTTCCAAGAAATGTCCGAAAACAGTTTTGGTGACTGAACCGAATGGGTTGGTGGCCACCAAGGTGTAGTTTCCATTGTCGTAGTGCGTGGGATTTTCGAAGGTCAGACAGCCCTCCAGGTAGTCTTGGTAAATCTCCATCTCGGTGCGGATGTACGGGCTCTGGACTTCATTTCCTTTGTGGAACCACTGTAGCACTGGGTGAGGAAAGCCTCGCACGGTGAACTCGATGCAGGTGTGGTGTCTGCGTTCAGGTTCCTCCAGCTTCACGATGACTGGGGGAACTGAAATGAAAAATTCTGATCTCAGCGAATGTCTGCAGGATTTGAAGGCTGGGTAAATCATTATAACTCCATTCTCAAACCTCATCTTGCTGTCCGTTTTATTTAAGGTATTATAGTAACATTACCAGCGCAACTTTATTGCTCATTCCCTCATCTCCAAATAAACGCTGACCCACATGCTACAGAATGACCTTCCTCCTCGACCTGAGCTACAACATATGATTGAACACTCTAAGCATGGCTGTAAAATCAATAAAATACGGAGATCCTCATGTGATTCGAGGGAAAACTGTGAGTAATCTTATAGAGCCTGACATATTGATGAGGTACGTTAATATCTCAGGATGGCAAGGTAATTTAGGATCTATACTGATACCCCCCATTTTCTCCCAATTCTGAGTTCCATAGCTGTGTCTTTCCAACTGCTTATAGATCGTGCAGCCTAAGTAGGAGCTCTTGAAGAAGGGTAATAACTGCCCTTTTCCAGGACTGTAATCTCATAGCTGTAGCTCGATTGATAGGGGAGACAGGAACTCAAGCAATTCCACACAATGAACAACAGCAGTTATGCTGTCCTAGACCTGGGGACACCAGTAACTGCAGCCCAATCCATCTTCAAGTGAGTTTCTAAATATAAAGCCTCCCCCCTCACTTCTATTCATTTTATATTCCAACAAAGTAGCTTTGACGTAATTAGAGTATTCCTCTTAGAAATATTTAACACCTATAATTTGAATTTTAACAGGTAACTTTGTGCAAATAAGAAAACCCATGGTGTGTGTGATGGGGGCACTCCTTGACCGAGGAAGCTCAGCATTCAGCACCAGTGCTCTACCACTCAGCTGACCTGGTGAGGTCAGGGCTATCATCATGACTGTCACGCCCTGGAGGCTTTGAACAAAGAGACCCATACGCAGGACAGTGGGATAACACAAAAGGTGCTTTATTAACATAAA